>JANIIK010002201.1:0-52500 GCA_027704905.1 Muraenolepis orangiensis | reverse complement strand
GTGGACCCGGGTCCAGCAGGGGGAACCTGGGTCCAGTAGGGGACCCGGGTCCAGTAGGGGGACCCGGGTATAGTAGGGGGACCTGGGGGGTCCAGCAGGGGGACACGGGTCTAGCAGGGGGACCTGGGTCCAGCAGGGGGACCTGGGTCTAGCAGGGGGACCTGGGTCCAGTAGGAGGACCTGGGTCCAGTAGGGGGACCAGCAGGGGGACCTGGGTCTAGCAGGGGGACCTGGGTCCAGTAGGAGGACCTGGGTCTAGCAGGGGGACCTGGGTCCAGTAGGAGGACCTGGGTCCAGTAGGGGGACCAGCAGGGGGACCTGGGTCTAGCAGGGGGACCTGGGTCCAGTAGGAGGACCTGGGTCCAGTAGGGGGACCAGCAGGGGGACCCGGGTCCAGCAGGGTGACCCGGGTCCAGCAGGGGGATCCGGGTCTAGTAGGGGGACCCGGGTCCAGCAGGGGGACCCGGGTCTAGTAGGGGGACCCGGGTCCAGTAGGAGGACCTGGGTCCAGTAGGGGGACCTGGGGGTCCAGCAGGGGGACCCGGGGGTCCAGCAGGGGGACCTGGGTCCAGTAGGAGGACCTGGGTCCAGCAGGGGGACCTGGGTCCAGTAGGGGACCCGGGTCCAGCAGGGGGACCGGAGCAGGGGGACCGGGTCTAGCAGGGGGACCCGGGTCCAGCAGGGGGACCCGGGTCCAGCTGGGGGACCCGGGTACAGCAGGGGGACCCGGGTACAGTAGTGGGACCCGGGTCCAGTAGAGGGACCTGGGGGGTCCAGCAGGGGGACCCGGGTTCAGCAGGGGGACCTGGGTCTAGCAGGGGGACCTGGGTCCAGCAGGGGGACCTGGATGGTCCAGCAGGGTGACCTGTAAACAAACACAGTCCTATGTACAACACTAATGGATTGATTCTCCTTTATACATTCAAACATCATGTTCACCACAGAGACCGGAACACAATCATTCATATTTCATTCAAACATCATGAACACAACTCAATAACATTCAATCCTATTCATTTGGCTCCAACAGTGTGTGTTAGACACGATACTCTGCTGCCCTCTGGTGGAGAGACACCGCAGGTGCAGCCCAACCCACATTGTTCCACAGACAGCTCTGAGCTCATAACAACGCACCCGGTTATTTCCGCTCGGAGAAGAGCACATTTCCACACACACACACACAGACACACAGACACACAGACACACAGACACACACACACACACACATACACACACACACACACACACACACACACACACACACACACACACACACACACACACACACACACACACACACACACACACACACACACACACACATTTGAGGGCACTCAATTCAGGTCAAATCATTAACAAAGGGTTAGGCAAAGTAAACCAACTCCAAAGGCCAGTGGCCCCCATTAACCCTAAAGCTGAAACACTGTGGATGTGTGAGCGTGTGTCTGTGTGTGTGCACCAGTGTGTGTGCTGTGTGTGTGTTTGTTACGTGTGCGTGTGCGTGGTCACCTTGCGGGCCATGATCTCCGACGCCGGCCCCCTGGCGTGCCGCTAGCTGAGGTTCCGCCTCCCGGGACAGACCCAGCTGGAAGAGCACCAGCACCGAGGGGCCGGAGGGCCCCGAGGCCCTCATGCTGAGACCCCCACCAAAAGACTACAAATATGGAGGTTTAGGTTGGATCAGAGGAGTGAGACCAGGTCTTCTGGGAAAGATGTTGGTTAGGACATACCAATGCCCAGTCCATCTCCAGGGAGTGTGTGTGTGTGTGTGTGTGTGTGTGTGTGTGTGTGTGTGTGTGTGTGTGTGTGTGTGTGTGTGTGTGTGTGTGTGTGTGTGTGTGTGTGTGTGTGTGTGTGTGTGTGTGTGTGTGTGTGTGTGTGTGTGTGTGTGTGTCTGTGTGTGTGCGTGTGTGTGTGTGTGTGTGTGTGTGTGTGTGTGTGTATATCTATAGACACACATTTAACTACAGCTATAGAGGAGCATAACTACGGTATGTGTGGATGTGCGATTGTCTTGGACTGTGAACTGACAAGAGAGAGAGAGAGCATCACACGATGTCTCTCCCCCAATCACACACACACACACACACCCTGTACACACCTTGCATATATAGATATAGATATAGATATGTAACTGTTAGTCATTACTAGTTATTAAAAGCCCCTCCCATTGATCCATATTTAGATGAAAAAGAAACACACTTGGAACACTTTGAAGCAACAGAGAGACACAGAATGAGTTTCCAACAGAAGCTATGTCATATATATGTCCATAACTTGATTCATAACACATGACCACTTACTGAACCACTGACTGTAGGGCCGTGTCCCGTCTAATCTCTAGTGTCCTGCTCTTCTACTTGTTTCAAGGCCTCTGAGTAAGAGCCATTTGGACCACTACAATGGGGAAGTAGAGCCGTCTGCAGAAGTGTCTGAATGTGACCTTTAACCTCCAGTCCAGTGCATCTCCACGAGGCGTGGTGGAGGTAGGAGGAACTCAGGGCTCCACTCAGCATGAAGGCTCTGCTCCTTGGACGTACTGAGGGGGGACACGGGGGGTAGACTGATCCTCACTAGGTCCCTCTTTGATATATATATATATCATACCATCGTCACACACCTGCAGCCATGTTGCTAGATCTGTGTTTATATATAGATATATATACTATATATATCTCAATACAGTTTATCTCTCTCTATACATCTATATATATTTACTTGTAATTGCGTGTGATTTCTTATAAGAGAACAGACAGTCCTGTCTATCTATCTATACTATAGATAGATTTGATCTATCTATAGATAGATAGATATTTAGATCTAAATATATATAGATCTATGGATCTATATGTAATTATATATATCTATATATGAACTTGTAACTGCTTGTGATTTCTAATAAGAGGAGGACAGATCTCTCTGGGGTCTCTAGAACATTCTTTATTTCATGATGATCTCCAAAAACAAAACACATCAAACACACAACCACACACACAGTGAGACAATGGTGAGTGTGTGTGTGAGTGTGTGTGTGTGTGTGTGTGTGTGTGTGTGTGTGTGTGTGTGTGTGTGTGTGTGTGTGTGTGTGTGTGTGGTGTGTGTGTGTGTGTGTGTGTGTGTGTGTGTGTGTGTGTGCCACAGTTGGACACTTAAATATCAACTTTAGAGCAGCCATTCTCAACCTGTGGTACCGGACCACCGGTGGTTCTTGCGCCCCCTGCTGGTGGTACTCGGAGGGATCCCTGGAATCTCAATGTGTTTACAAAATGTAATAAAACCAACTTTAAAATCAATAGTAAAACATGTTGTACAGTAATACTATTAACATACTGCTACAAATGAGAATACACTTGAGATCATTGAGATTGGGGTTTAAAATAAGTTCTACATTAATTTAGTTAAGATAAGATTAGTTTCTGACGAACACTACTACCTGTTTGGGGGCGGGGCTAAGGGGGCAGGGGCTAAGGGGGGAGGGGCTAAGGGGGGAGGGGCTAAGGGGGGAGGGGCTAAGGGGGGAGGGGGCTAAGGGTTTGGGGCCGGGGGGGGGACTAGGAGATTGGGGGTGGGGCTAATGGGGGCAGGGCTGTATACACACACACACACACACACACACACACGCACACACACACTCAAACACACACACACACACTCACATATACATATACACACACACACACACACACACACAGACACACACAAACACACTCACAGACACACACACACACACACTCACAGACACACACAAACACACGCATAACAAACACATACACACGCATGCACACACACACACACATACATAACAAACACACACACGCACACACACACACACACACATATACACACACACACACACACACACACACACACATATATACACACACACACAAACACACACACACATACATAACAAACACACGCACACACACATGCATAACAAACACACACACACACATACATAACAAACACACACACACACACACACACACACACACATTGAGGGCACTCAATTCAGGTCAAATCATTAACAAAGGGTTAGGCAAAGTAAACCAACTCCAAAGGCCAGTGGCCCCCATTAACCCTAAAGCTGAAACTCTGTGGATGTGTGAGCGTGTGTCTGTGTGTGTGCACCAGTGTGTGTCTGCGTGTGTGCGTGTGTGCGTGTGTGTTTGTGTATGTGGTCACCTTGTGGGCCATGATCTCCGACGCCGGCCCCCTGGCGTGCCGCTAGCTGAGGTTCCGCCTCCCGGGACAGACCCAGCTGGAAGAGCACCAGCACCGAGGGGCCGGAGGGCCCCGAGGCCCTCATGCTGAGACCCCCACCAAAAGACTACAAATATGGAGGTTTAGGTTGGATCAGAGGAGTGAGACCAGGTCTTCTGGGAAAGATGTTGGTTAGGACATACCAATGCCCAGTCCATCTCCAGGGAGTGTGGGTGTGTGTGTGTGTGTGTGTGTGTGTGTGTGTGTGTGTGTGTGTGTGTGTGTGTGTGTGTGTGTGTGTGTGTGTGTGTGTGTGTGTGTGTGTGTGGGTGTGTGTGTGTGTGTGTGTGTGTGTGTGGTGTGTGTGTGTGTGTGTGTGTGTGTGTGTGTGTGTGTGTGTGTGTGTGTGTGTGTGTGTGTGTGTGTGTGTGTGTGTGTGTGTGTGTGTGTGTGTGTATCTATAGACACACATTTAACTACAGCTATAGAGGAGCATAACTACGGTGTGTGTGTGTGTGTGATTGTCTTGGACTGTGAACTCTGTTGATGTGGGGTTTCAGTACGCTGTAGTTTGACAGGAAGTGAAACTGACAAGAGAGAGAGAGAGAAATTCATATATATAGATATAGATCTATAACTGTTATTCATTACTAGTTATTAAAAGCCCCTCCCATTGACAGAGAGACACAGAATGAGTTTCCAACAGAAGCTATGTCATATATATGTCCATAACTTGATTCATAACACAGGACCACTTACTGAACCACTGACTGTAGGGCCGTGTCCCGTCTAATCTCTAGTGTCCTGCTCTTCTTCTACTTGTTTCAAGGCCTCTGAGTAAGAGCCATTTGGACGACTACAATGGGGAAGTAGAGCCGTCTGCAGAAGTGTCTGAATGTGACCTTTAACCTCCAGTCCAGTGCATCTCCACGAGGCGTGGTGGAGGTAGGAGGAACTCAGGGCTCCACTCAGCATGAAGGCTCTGCTCCTTGGATGTACTGAGGGGGGACACGGGGGGTAGACTGATCCTCACTAGGTCCCTCTTTGATATATATATACACACACCTGCAGCCATGTTGCTAGATCTATGTTTATATATAGATATAGATATATATCTCTCCATACAGTTTATCTCTCTCTATACATCTACATATATTTACTTGTAATTGTGTGTGATTTCTTATAAGAGAACAGACAGTCTCTGTCTATCTATCTATCTATCTATAGATAGATTTGATCTATCTATAGATAGATAGATATTTAGATCAAAATATATATAGATCTATGGATCTATATGTAATTATATATATCTATATATGAACTTGTAACTGCTTGTGATTTCTAATAAGAGGAGGACAGATCTCTCTGGGGTCTCTAGAACATTCTTTATTTCATGATGATCTCCAAAAAACAAAAACACATCAAACACACAACCACACACACAGTGAGACAATGGTGAGTGTGTGTGTGTGTGTGTGTGTGTGTGTGTGTGTGTGTGTGTGTGTGTGACACACAGAAAGATAAAGTGTTACTTTCAAGAATCTTGTGAAAATAAGTGATATATTGAGAATATGAGTGACAGATGTATACATATATATATACATATATACACACATATCTATCTATAGATCTATATGGGTCATACATGGACAAGAGCGTAGTACATTATTTGCTGCAAACAACAACAAACAAACAGTTAAAGTGAATTCCCCCCGCATCTCTCCAGCATCTTTAGAACAAAAAAGATATATTCCTTCATGCCTTCTTCCAAGCCTTCTCCTCTCTCAGGGGTCCACATCCGGTCCACATCCCGCCCACATCCAGGTCCAAATCCCACCCATATTGGTCCAAATCCCGCCCACATCCGGTACACATCCCGCCCACATCCGGTACACATCCCGCCCATATCTGGTCCACATCCCGCCCATATATGGTCCACATCTCGTTGTTTTTACATACACATTTATTTCTGAGTGTGTGTTTGTGTGCATGTGTTCGTTTGTGTTTCTATATGGTGTGTGTGTGTGTGTGTGCGTGTGTATTTCTATGTGTGTGTGTGTGTGAGTGTGTATTTCTATGTGTGTGTTGTGAGTGTGAGTGTGTATTTCTATGTGTGTGTGTGTGTGTATTTCAATGTGTGTGTGTGTGTGTATTTCTATGTGTGTGTGAGTGTATTTCTATGTGTGTGTGTGTATTTCAATGTGTGTGTGTGTGTATATTCTATGTGTGTGTGTGTGTGTGTGTATTTCTGTGTGTGTGTGTGTGTATTTCTATGTGTGTGTGAGTGTTTTTCTATGTGTGTGTGAGTGTGTATTTCTGTGTGTGTGTGTGTGTGAGTGTGTATTTCTATGTGTGTGTGTGTATTTCTATGTGTGTGTGTGTGTATTTCTGTGTGTGTTGCTACAAGCGACACAGAGACACTGAGGAACCTTCTCCCCATAACCAAACCCAGGGAGGAGGTCCTCCTGGGTGAATGTGGACTGGAAGGTGTGGATGAGTGTCAGTGTGTCTGAGGACCCTCCTCCATCTGGGGACACTCTGTAGAAGGAGAGAGAGCCAGCAGGTCGGTCCACATACACTCCTACTCTGTTAGAGGGGGGAGATCTATGGCTGTTCTACTACCGTTGTACCAGACATAGTAACATCATCATGAACAATAAAGACTCCAGGACTTGTTGTTGAATCCAAGCCAGCTGTCATCACCCCCTCCTCTCCTAGTGATTCCTCTGTATGTCACTCCTATATCAACACCTCCTCCTTTCCTCTCCATCTCCACCTCCCAGTAACAGCGGTCAGTCAGACCCTCTCTACACAACACCTGGGGCAGTAGTCAAATCTCTCCGGGTGATCAGGATACGACTCCTCCTCTCTAACCATCGTCACCTTCCTGTTGTCCTCAGACAGAGAGAGTCCTCTGTGGGCTGTGTTTGGGTCCAGTGTGAGTTCACACTCATCTGATGGGAGAGAGAACCAAAGACATGATGAGTCTACACAGAAATACTCCTGATGAGGTCATCAAGATATGAGCCGTTGGAGTCAGTTCAATAAACCCTTTAGAATGGGTGGAGTCGTGAATAACCACTGAGGAAGAAAAAGTACTTGATTGGAAAGTACACACATATAAGTACAATGATTAGATATATTATAATCAATTAATATATATTTTAGATCATGTTCTAAATATAAAATACACATAAAATATGATGAATATATACATATATATAGTTATATATTCATATATGCATTTTATAAAATAATAGATATATTTTACATCATGTTTCTGAATATATTCAAAGGAAAAGGATTCATTGTGATGGTTATCAATATTAATATATCGATAAGATACATGATGTCCACCATCATGTATCTTATCAATATATTAATATATTGATAAGATACATGATGTCCACCATCATGTTCATTCCCAGTAGGACGTCACCTCCTGCTGTGTGGATGGACTTTCAATCTGAGGAGTTAGTGTGTTGTTGTGATGACTCAAACTAAACAGACACTTACACTTCTTTAGAGTCGACCTCAGGACAGGCAGCTCCGGGAACTTGGTTACAGCTGGTTCCAGGTCAGGCAGCTCCGGGAACTTCGTTACAGCTGGTTCCAGGTCAGGCAGCTCCGGGAACTTCGTTACAGCTGGTTCCAGGTCAGGCAGCTCCGGGAACTTCGTTACAGCTGGTTCCAGGTCAGGCAGCTTCTCCATCTCCTTGCACTTCTTTACAGCTGGTTCCAGGCACCGCGAAACAATCACCCTCACAACAACAATTGCAAGAATTCCAGCTACTATCAGGTAAGGCAGCTTCTTCGTCTCCAGGCACTTCTTTACAGCTGAGGCCATTCCTAGAAAACATGGTTGAATCAAGTTAAAGAGCGAAGAGAGAGAGAGAGAGAGAGAGAGAAGAGAGTGAGAGCGAAGAGAGAGAGAGAGAGAGAGAGAGAGAGAGAGAGAGAGAGAGAGAGAGAGAGAGAGAGAGAGAGAGAGAGAGAGAGAGAGAGAGAGAGAGAGAGAGAGAGAGAGAGCGAGAGAGAGAGAGAGAGAGAGAGAGAGGAGAGAGAGAGAGAGAGAGAGAGAGAGAGAGTGAGAGCGAGAGAGAGAGAGAGAGAGAGTGAGAGTGAGAGCGAGAGAGAGAGAGAGAGAGAGAGTGAGAGTGAGAGAGCGAGAGAGAGAGAGAGAGAGAGAGAGAGAGAGAGAGAGAGAGAGAGAGAGAGGAGAGAGAGAGAGAGAGAGAGAGAGAGAGAGAGAGAGAGTGAGAGCGAGAGAGAGAGAGAGAGAGAGGAGAGAGAGAGAGAGAGAGAGAGAGAGAGAGAGAGGAGAGAGAGAGAGAGAGAGAGAGAGAGAGAGAGGAGAGAGAGAGAGAGAGAGAGAGAGAGAGAGAAGAGAGAGAGAGAGAGAGAGAGAGAGAGAGAGAGAGAGAGAGGGAGGAGAGAGAGAGAGAGAATGAGGAGGAGGAGGAGGAGGAGGGAGAGAGATGTGTCACTCATATTAGATTCGATTCTAATCGACATGTGCTGACAAAGTACCTTTTCCACTGAGTACTGACAAAGAACCTAACTGTGCCTGTATCTGTGTGTGTGTGTGTGTGTGTGTGTGTGTGTGTGTGTGTGTGTGTGTGTGTGTGTGTGTGTGGGCCTGTATCTGTGTGTGTGCGCGCACGTGTGTGTGTGTGTGTGTGTGTGTGTGTGTGTGCGCGCCTGTATCTGTGTATGTGTGTGCGCCTGTATCTGTGTGTGTGTGTGCGCCTGTATCTGTGCATGTGTCTATGTGCGCATGTGTGTGTATGTCTGTGTGTGGGTGTGCTAGAAGCTTTCGCCAAGGTAAATTAATACAATTTAATAAATAAATAAAATAAGAGGTCCGATATTCACACACACACACAAAAAAACAGACTGAAAAATCTGGAACATGTCTAACTGGGCCTAAAGGCACACCAGCAGATAACACATCTGGAACATGTCTAACTGGGCCTAAAGGTCCACCAGCAGATAACACATCTGGAACATGTCTAACTGGGCCTCGGGGTCCACCAGCAGATAACACATCTGGAACATGTCTAACTGGGCCTAAAGGCACACCAGCAGATAACACATCTGGAACATGTCTAACTGGGCCTCGGGGTCCACCAGCAGATAACACATCTGGAACATGTCTAACATTATTAACATTATTTTATTATAACTACTGTTGTAATGTTTATGAACTGTTACTGTAATGCATTGGTTTATTATAATATTGTTTATATTTTAACTACTGTTGTAATGTTGTAAGAACTGTTACTGTAATGCATTGTTTTATTATAATATTGTTTATATTTTAACTACTGTTGTAATGTTTAAGAACTGTTACTGTAATGCATTGTTTTATTATAATATTGTTTATATTTAACTACTGTTGTAATGTTAGAACTGTTACTGTAATGCATTGTTTTATTATAATATTGTTTATATTTTAACTACTGTTGTAATGTCTGTAAGAACTGTTACTGTAATGCATTATTTTATTATTATATGTTTTATATGTTAACTACTGTTGTAATGTTTATGAACTGTTACTGTAATGCATTGTTTTATTATAATATTGTTTATATTTTAACTACTGTTGTAATGTCTATGAACTGTTACTGTAATGCATTGTTTTATTATAATATTGTTTATATTTTAACTACTGTTGTAATGTTTATGAACTGTTACTGTAATGCATTATTTTATTATAATATTGTTTATATTTTAACGACTGTTGTAATGTTTAAGAACTGTTACTGTAATGCATTGTTTTATTATAATATTGTTTATATGTTAACTACTGTTGTAATGTTTATGAACTGTTACTGTAATGCATTGTTTTATTATAATATTGTTTATATTTTAACTACTGTTGTAATGTCTGTAAGAACTGTTACTGTAATGCATTGTTATTATTATTAGATATTATTATATTGTTTATATTTTAACTACTGTTGTAATGTCTGTAAGAACTGTTACTGTAATGCATTGTAATGCATATAAGGACAGAAGGGTGTTGGTATCTATGCCCATATAAGGATATGTTTATGAACATTGTTTTATTATAATTTTGTTTATATTTTAACTACTGTTGTAATGTCTGTAAGAACTGTTACTGTAATGCATTGTTTTATTATAATATTGTTTATATTTTAACTACTGTTGTAATGTTTAAGAACTGTTACTGTAATGCATTGTTTTATTATAATATTGTTTATATTTTAACTACTGTTGTAATGTTGTAAGAACTGTTACTGTAATGCATTGTTTTATTATAATATTGTTTATATTTTAACTACTGTTGTAATGTCTGTAAGAACTGTTACTGTAATGCATTGTTTCATTATAATATTGTTTATATTTTAACTACTGTTGTAATGTTTAAGAACTGTTACTGTAATGCATTGTTTTATTATAATATTGTTTATATTTTAACTACTGTTGTAATGTCTGTAAGAACTGTTACTGTAATGCATTGTAATGCATATAAGGACAGAAGGGTGTTGGTATCTATGCCCATATAAGGATATGTTTATGAACATTGTTTTATTATAATTTTGTTTATATTTTAACTACTGTTGTAATGTCTGTAAGAACTGTTACTGTAATGCATTGTTTTATTATAATATTGTTTATATTTTAACTACTGTTGTAATGTTTAAGAACTGTTACTGTAATGCATTGTTTTATTATAATATGTTTATATTTTAACTACTGTTGTAATGTTGAAGAACTGTTACTGTAATGCATTGTTTTATTATAATATTGTTTATATTTTAACTACTGTTGTAATGTCTGTAAGAACTGTTACTGTAATGCATTGTTTTATTATAATATTGTTTATATTTTAACTACTGTTGTAATGTTTAAGAACTGTTACTGTAATGCATTGTTTTATTATAATATTGTTTATATTTTAACTACTGTTGTAATGTCTGTAAGAACTGTTACTGTAATGCATTGTTTTATTATAATATTGTTTATATTTTAACTACTGTTGTAATGTTTAAGAACTGTTACTGTAATGCATTGTTTTATTATAATATTGTTTATATTTTAACTACTGTTGTAATGTTTATGAACTGTTACTGTAATGCATTGTTTTATTATAATATTGTTATATTTTTAACTACTGTTGTAATGTTTAAGAAATGTTACTGTAATGCATTGTTTTATTATAATATTGTTCTATATTTTAACTACTGTTGTAATGTCTGTAAGAACTGTTACTGTAATGCATTGTTTTATTATAATATTGTTTATATTTTAACTACTGTTGTAATGTTTATGAACTGTTACTGTAATGCATTGTTTTATTATAATATTGTTTATATTTTAACTACTGTTGTAATGTTTAAGAACTGTTACTGTAATGCATTGTTTTATTATAATATTGTTTATATTTTAACTACTGTTGTAATGTTTAAGAACTGTTACTGTAATGCATTGTTTTATTATAATATTGTTTATATTTTAACTACTGTTGTAATGTTGTAAGAACTGTTACTGTAATGCATTGTTTTATTATAATATTGTTTATATTTTAACTACTGTTGTAATGTCTGTAAGAACTATTACTGTAATGCATTGTAATGCATATAAGGACAGAAGGGTGTTCGTATCTATGCCCATATAAGGATATGTTTATGAACATTGTTTTATTATAATTTTGATTATATTTTAACTACTGTTGTAATGTTTAAGAACTGTTACTGTAATGCATTGTTTTATTATAATATTGTTTATATTTTAACTACTGTTGTAATGTTTAAGAACTGTTACTGTAATGCATTGTTTTATTATAATATTGTTTATATTTTAACTACTGTTGTAATGTTTAAGAACTGTTACTGTAATGCATTGTTTTATTATAATATTGTTTATATTTTAACTACTGTTGTAATGTTTAAGAACTGTTACTGTAATGCATTGTTTTATTATAATATTGTTTATATTTTAACTACTGTTGTAATGTTTAAGAACTGTTACTGTAATGCATTGTTTTATTATAATATTGTTTATATTTTAACTACTGTTGTAATGTTTAAGAACTGTTACTGTAATGCATTGTTTTATTATAATATTGTTTTTTTTAACTACTGTTGTAATGTTTAAGAACTGTTACTGTAATGCATTGTAATGCATATAAGGACAGAAGGGTGTTGGTATCTATGCCCATATAAGGATATGTTTATGAACATTGTTTTATTATAATTTGTTTATATTTTAACTACTGTTGTAATGTCTGTAAGAACTGTTACTGTAATGCATTGTTTTATTATAATATTGTTTATATTTTAACTACTGTTGTAATGTTTAAGAACTGTTACTGTAATGCATTGTTTTATTATAATATTGTTTATATTTTAACTACTGTTGTAATGTTTAAGAACTGTTACTGTAATGCATTGTTTTATTATAATATTGTTTATATTTTAACTACTGTTGTAATGTTTAAGAACTGTTACTGTAATGCATGTTTTATTATAATATTGTTTATATTTTAACTACTGTTGTAATGTTTAAGAACTGTTACTGTAATGCATTGTTTTATTATAATATTGTTTATATTTTAACTACTGTTGTAATGTTTAAGAACTGTTACTATAATGCATTGTTTTATTATAATATTGTTTATATTTTAACGACTGTTGTAATGTTTAAGAACTGTTACTGTAATGCATTGTTATATTATATTATTGTTTATATGTTAACTACTGTTGTTATGTTTATGAACTGTTACTGTAATGCATTGTTTTATTATAATATTGTTTATTTGTTAACTACTGTTGTAATGTCTGTAAGAACTGTTACTGTAATGATATTGTTATATATTATTAGTTAGATATTATTAATATTGTTTATATTTTAACTACTGTTGTAATGTCTGCAAGAACTGTTACTGTAATGCATTGTAATGCATATAAGGACAGAAGGGTGTTGGTATCTATGCCCATATAAGGATATGTTTATGAACATTGTTTTATTATAATTTTGTTTATATTTTAACTACTGTTGTAATGTCTGTAAGAACTGTTACTGTAATGCATTGTTTTATTATAATATTGTTTATATTTTAACTACTGTTGTAATGTCTGTAAGAACTGTTACTGTAATGCATTGTTTTATTATAATATGTTTTATATTTTAACTACTGTTGTAATGTTTATGAACTGTTACTGTAATGCATTGTTTTATTATAATATTGTTTATATTTTAACTACTGTTGTAATGTTTAAGAACTGTTACTGTAATGCATTGTTTTATTATAATATTGTTTATATTTTAACTACTGTTGTAATGTCTGTAAGAACTATTACTGTAATGCATTGTAATGCATATAAGGACAGAAGGGTGTTCGTATCTATGCCCATATAAGGATATGTTTATGAACATTGTTTTATTATAATTTTGATTATATTTTAACTACTGTTGTAATGTTTAAGAACTGTTACTGTAATGCATTGTTTTATTATAATATTGTTTATATTTTAACTACTGTTGTAATTTTTGTGGAACTGTTACTTTAATGCATTGTTTTAATTTAATATTATTTATATTTCAACTACTGTTGTAATGTTTAAGAACTGTTACTGTAATGCATTGTTTTATTATAATATTGTTTATATTTTAACTACTGTTGTAATGTTTAAGAACTGTTACTGTAATGCATTGTTTTATTATAATATTGTTTTTTTTTAACTACTGTTGTAATGTTTAAGAACTATTACTGTAATGCATTGTTTTATTGTAATATTGTTTATATTTTAACTACTGTTGTAATGTTTAAGAACTGTTACTGGAATGCATTGTTTTATTATAATATTGTTTTTTTAACTACTGTTGTAATGTTTAAGAACTGTTACTGTAATGCATTGTAATGCATATAAGGACAGAAGGGTGTTGGTATCTATGCCCATATAAGGATATGTTTATGAACATTGTTTTATTATAATTTTGTTTATATTTTAACTACTGTTGTAATGTCTGTAAGAACTGTTACTGTAATGCATTGTTTTATTATAATATTGTTTATATTTTAACTACTGTTGTAATGTTTAAGAACTGTTACTGTAATGCATTGTTTTATTATAATATTGATTATATTTTAACTACTGTTGTAATGTTTATGAACTGTTACTCTAATGCATTGTTTTATTATAATATTGTTTATATTTTAACTACTGTTGTAATGTTTAAGAACTGTTACTATAATGCATTGTTTTATTATAATATTGTTTATATTTTAACGACTGTTGTAATGTTTAAGAACTGTTACTGTAATGCATTGTTTTATTATATTATTGTTTATATGTTAACTACTGTTGTTATGTTTATGAACTGTTACTGTAATGCATTGTTTTATTATAATATTGTTTATTTGTTAAATACTGTTGTAATGTCTGTAAGAACTGTTACTGTAATGATATTGTTATATATTATTAGTTAGATATTATTATTAATATTGTTTATATTTTAACTACTGTTGTAATGTCTGCAAGAACTGTTACTGTAATGCATTGTAATGCATATAAGGACAGAAGGGTGTTGGTATCTATGCCCATATAAGGATATGTTTATGAACATTGTTTTATTATAAATTTGTTTATATTTTAACTACTGTTGTAATGTCTGTAAGAACTGTTACTGTAATGCATTGTTTTATTATAATATTGTTTATATTTTAACTACTGTTGTAATGTCTGTAAGAACTGTTACTGTAATGCATTGTTTTATTATAATATGTTTTATATTTTAACTACTGTTGTAATGTTTATGAACTGTTACTGTAATGCATTGTTTTATTATAATATTGTTTATATTTTAACTACTGTTGTAATGTTTAAGAACTGTTACTGTAATGCATTGTTTTATTATAATATGTTTTATATTTTAACTACTGTTGTAATGTTGAAGAACTGTTACTGTAATGCATTGTTTTATTATAATATTGATTATATTTGAACTACTGTTGTAATGTCTGTAAGAACTGTTACTATAATGCATTGTTTCATTATAATATTGTTTATATTTTAACGACTGTTGTAATGTTTAAGAACTGTTACTGTAATGCATTGTTTTATTATAATATGTTTATATTTTAACTACTGTTGTAATGTTGAAGAAATGTTACTGTAATGCACTGGGGTGGGTTTCCCGAAGCCTTCTTAACGCTACGTCGTTCGTAAGTTCCACCTTAAGCTGTACCTTAATGTCTCGCCGTGTTTCCCGAAACGTTCTTAGCTAAGTATACCTTCCGTAAGTGACAGAAGGGCAGGTCTGGACCTCTCTTAACTCTACCTTAGCGATGTTGTCAGCTCACTCCGCTAGTGGCCACCACTGTTCCGACCCGCAAGCCTCTGAAATCAGCTGTTGGCCTAGTTTAATTTCAATCTGTGAATCAATATGTAGTTCATAACGGTAATAATATACAACAAAAATACCACATTAATGGGAATGTTTTCATGCCGAAATTATACATTACGGTGGATACATTTTGCACTTTATTGAACATGAAATCGCCTCTTAAACTCCTAAAACTAGAAAACAGTGCTTCACGATTCAGCGCCACCTCATCCAGCATGACCTCCATGTCCACATTGGTGACGCTGGCGGACCGCTTTTTGCGATGTTTTTGCCCTGACATCAGTGGTGTAGCGGAGGCCCCCGCAGACCCCGCGGTGCGGGGGAGCCCCGGAGTTTAGGAGGCCCTCACCCCCAGGGCCCCCCCCCCTACCTGTTAAGTTGCTAGGCACCACGGTTTGACTGGCCATCTGGCATACCTGCCAGCCCGGACCACCACATTACCATCGGACTTCACGATTCCGACCCCCCCCCCCCCCCGTTGGACTTCATGACCTGCGGGGGAGCCCCGAAATATTGCGCAACACCACTGCCTGACATATCTAATGTTACATATCTAATGTTCATTTCTTGTTGGTGCGCTTTTATTGAAATTGTCAGCCAATCAGAGAGAATTGTGAACTACACCAGTTATGTGATGGGGCTGCTGGTTAATCAACCCTAATTGCAAAGTTATTTAAGGCACCATGACAATGATATAAAAAATATTTAAATCAACCTTTTCTTGCCAAATAAGGTGTACTGGTAGGTGGCGTAATTTGCTGAGGTGGTGTAGCGGGAAGAGGCTTGATATCACAATCTGAGGTGGCGGGCCCGTGCCACCTGTAGGCAATCATTAGATTTACGGTTTGATAATTGAGTTTGTAAGTTTTAAATTCTATGAATATGTTCTCAGTCATGATAAATGCAATATTCTTTAGTATTCCTGCAGTGTTTTATTGATAAAGAACACCACATCCTCTCATAACGCGGTGAAACAGTCGCTACCTGGAGTGAAAAGTCGATTCTCGAGTCATCGATTTCAGCACAATGTCGGACGTAAGAAGGTATACCTTAAGCAACCGCCTAAGGGATAGTTTGTGGAACACACGTAGAACAGTAATCAACTTTAGTAAGGTATACCTTTCAAGTCTTCGTAACACGCTAAGAGACAACGTTATCGGGAAACCCACCCCTGTTTCATTATAATATTGTTTATATTTTAACTACTATTGTAATGTCTGTAAGAACTGTTACTGTAATGCATTGTTTTATTATAATATTGTTTATATTTTAACTACTGTTGTAATGTTTATGAACTGTTACTGTAATGCATTGTTTTATTATAATATTGTTTATATTTTAACTACTGTTGTAATGTTTATGAACTGTTACTGTAATGCATTGTTTTATTATAATATTGTTTATATTTTAACTACTGTTGTAATGTTTAAGAAATGTTACTGTAATGCATTGTTTTATTATAATATTGTTCTATATTTTAACTACTGTTGTAATGTTTGTGAACTGTTACTGTAATGCATTGTTTTATTATAATATTGTTTATATTTTAACTACTGTTGTAATGTTTATGAACTGTTACTGTAATGCATTGTTTTATTATAATATTGTTTATATTTTAACTACTGTTGTAATGTTTAAGAACTGTTACTGTAATGCATTGTTTTATTATAATATTGTTTATATTTTAACTACTGTTGTAATGTTTAAGAACTGTGACTGTAATGCATTATTTTATTGTAATATTGTTCATATTTTAACTACTGTTGTAATGTTTAAGAACTGTTACTGTAATGCATTGTTTTATTATAATATTGTTTATTTTTAACTACTGTTGTAATGTTTAAGAACTGTTACTGTAATGCATTGTTTTATTATAATATTGTTTATATTTTAACTACTGTTGTAATGTTTAAGAACTGTTACTGTAATGCATTGTTTTATTATAATATTGTTTATATTTTAACTACTGTTGTAATGTTTAAGAACTGTTACTGTAATGCATTGTTTTATTGTAATATTGTTTATATTTTAACTACTGTTGTAATGTTTAAGAACTGTTACTGTAATGCATTGTTTTATTATAATATTGTTTATATTTTAACTACTGTTGTAATGTTGTAAGAACTGTGACTGTAATGCATTGTTTTATTATAATATTGTTTATATTTTAACTACTGTTGTAATGTTGTAAGAACTGTTACTGTAATGCATTGTAATGCATATAAGGACAGAAGGGTGTTCGTATCTATGCCCATATAAGGATATGTTTATGAACATTGTTTTATTATAATTTTGATTATATTTTAACTACTGTTGTAATGTTTAAGAACTGTTACTGTAATGCATTGTTTTATTATAATATTGTTTATATTTTAACTACTGTTGTAATGTTTATGAACTGTTACTGTAATGCATTGTTTTATTATAATATTGTTTATATTTTAACTACTGTTGTAATGTTTAAGAACTGTTACTGTAATGCATTGTTTTATTATAATATTGTTTATATTTTAACTACTGTTGTAATGTTTAAGAACTGTTACTGTAATGCATTGTTTTATTATAATATTGTTTATATTTTAACTACTGTTGTAATGTTTAAGAACTGTTACTGTAATGCATTGTTTTATTATAATATTGTTTATATTTTAACTACTGTTGTAATGTTTAAGAACTGTTACTGTAATGCATTGTTTTATTATAATATTGTTATATTTTAACTACTGTTGTAATGTTTAAGAACTGTTACTGTAATGCATTGTAATGCATATAAGGACAGAAGGGTGTTGGTATCTATGCCCATATAAGGATATGTTTATGAACATTGTTTTATTATAATTGTGTTTATATTTTAACTACTGTTGTAATGTCTGTAAGAACTGTTACTGTAATGCATTGTTTTATTATAATATTGTTTATATTTTAACTACTGTTGTAATGTTTAAGAACTGTTACTGTAATGCATTGTTTTATTATAATATTGTTTATATTTTAACTACTGTTGTAATGTTTAAGAACTGTTACTGTAATGCATTGTATGCTTATAAGACAGAAGTGTTGGTATCTATGCCATATAAGATATGTTTATGAACATTGTTTTATTATAATTTTGTTTATATTTTAACTACTGTTGTAATGTTTAAGAACTGTTACTGTAATGCATTGTTTTATTATAATATTGTTTATATTTTAACTACTGTTGTAATGTTTAAGAACTGTTACTGTAATGCATTGTTTTATTATAATATTGTTTATATTTTAACTACTGTTGTAATGTTTAAGAACTGTTACTGTAATGCATTGTTTTATTATAATATTGTTTATATTTTAACTACTGTTGTAATGTTTAAGAACTGTTACTGTAATGCATTGTTTTATTATAATATTGTTTATATTTTAACTACTGTTGTAATGTTTAAGAACTGTTACTGTAATGCATTGTTTTATTATAATATTGTTTATATTTTAACTACTGTTGTAATGTTTAAGAACTGTTACTGTAATGCATTGTAATGCATATAGACAGAAGGTGTTGTATCTATGCCATATAAGAATGTTATGAACATTGTTTTATTATAATTTGTTTATATTTTAACTACTGTTGTAATGTTTGTAGAACTGTTACTGTAATGCATTGTTTTATTATAATATTGTTTATATTTTAACTACTGTTGTAATGTTTAAGAACTGTTACTGTAATGCATTGTTTTATTATAATATTGTTTATATTTTAACTACTGTTGTAATGTTTAAGAACTGTTACTGTAATGCATTGTTTTATTATAATATTGTTTATATTTTAACTACTGTTGTAATGTTTAAGAACTGTTACTGTAATGCATTGTTTTATTATAATATTGTTTATATTTTAACTACTGTTGTAATGTTTAAGAACTGTTACTGTAATGCATTGTTTTATTATAATATTGTTTATATTTTAACTACTGTTGTAATGTTTAAGAACTGTTACTGTAATGCATTGTTTTATTATAATATTGTTTATATTTTAACTACTGTTGTAATGTTTAAGAACTGTTACTGTAATGCATTGTTTTATTATAATATTGTTTATATTTTAACTACTGTTGTAATGTTTAAGAACTGTTACTGTAATGCATTGTTTTATTATAATATTGTTTATATTTTAACTACTGTTGTAATGTTTAAGAACTGTTACTGTAATGCATTGTTTTATTATAATATTGTTTATATTTTAACTACTGTTGTAATGTTTAAGAACTGTTACTGTAATGCATTGTTTTATTATAATATTGTTTATATTTTAACTACTGTTGTAATGTTTAAGAACTGTTACTGTAATGCATTGTTTTATTATAATATTGTTTATATTTTAACTACTGTTGTAATGTTTAAGAACTGTTACTGTAATGCATTGTAATGCATATAAGGACAGAAGGGTGTTGGTATCTATGCCCATATAAGGATATGTTTATGAACATTGTTTTATTATAATTTTGTTTATATTTTAACTACTGTTGTAATGTTGTAAGAACTGTTACTGTAATGCATTGTTTTATTATAATATTGTTTATATTTTAACTACTGTTGTAATGTTTAAGAACTGTTACTGTAATGCATTGTTTTATTATAATATTGTTTATATTTTAACTACTGTTGTAATGTTTAAGAACTGTTACTGTAATGCATTGTTTTATTATAATATTGTTTATATTTTAACTACTGTTGTAATGTTTAAGAACTGTTACTGTAATGCATTGTTTTATTATAATATTGTTTATATTTTAACTACTGTTGTAATGTTTAAGAACTGTTACTGTAATGCATTGTTTTATTATAATATTGTTTATATTTTAACTACTGTTGTAATGTTTAAGAACTGTTACTGTAATGCATTGTTTTATTATAATATTGTTTATATTTTAACTACTGTTGTAATGTTTAAGAACTGTTACTGTAATGCATTGTAATGCATATAAGGACAGAAGGGTGTTGGTATCTATGCCCATATAAGGATATGTTTATGAACATTGTTTTATTATAATTTTGTTTATATTTTAACTACTGTTGTAATGTTTAAGAACTGTTACTGTAATGCATTGTTTTATTATAATATTGTTTATATTTTAACTACTGTTGTAATGTTTAAGAACTGTTACTGTAATGCATTGTTTTATTATAATATTGTTTATATTTTAACTACTGTTGTAATGTTTAAGAACTGTTACTGTAATGCATAGTTTTATTATAATATTGTTTATATTTTAACTACTGTTGTAATTTTTGTGAACTGTTACTGTAATGCATTGTTTTATTATAATATTGATTATATTTTAACTACTGTTGTAATGTTTATGAACTGTTACTGTAATGCATTGTTTTATTATAATATTGTTTATATTTTAACTACTGTTGTAATGTTTAAGAACTGTTACTGTAATGCATTGTTTTATTATAATATTGTTTATATTTTAACTACTGTTGTAATGTTTAAGAACTGTTACTGTAATGCATTGTTTTATTATAATATTGTTTATATTTTAACTACTGTTGTAATGTCTGTAAGAACTGTTACTGTAATGCATTGTTTTATTATAATATTGTTTATATTTTAACTACTGTTGTAATGTTTAAGAACTGTTACTGTAATGCATTGTATGCATATAAGACAGAATGGTGTTATATACTATGCCCATATAAGGATATGTTTATGAATGCATTGTTTTATTATAATATTGTTTATATTTTAACTACTGTTGTAATGTTTAAGAACTGTTACTGTAATGCATTGTTTTATTATAATATTGTTTATATTTTAACTACTGTTGTAATGTTTAGAACTGTTACTGTAATGCATTGTTTTATTATAATATTGTTTATATTTTAACTACTGTTGTAATGTTTAAGAACTGTTACTGTAATGCATTGTTTTATTATAATATTGTTTATATTTTAACTACTGTTGTAATGTTTAAGAACTGTTACTGTAATGCATTGTTTTATTATAATATTGTTTATATTTTAACTACTGTTGTAATGTTTAAGAACTGTTACTGTAATGCATTGTTTTATTATAATATTGTTTATATTTTAACTACTGTTGTAATGTTTAAGAACTGTTACTGTAATGCATTGTTTTATTATAATATTGTTTATATTTTAACTACTGTTGTAATGTTGTAAGAACTGTTACTGTAATGCATTGTTTTATTATAATATTGTTTATATTTTAACTACTGTTGTAATGTTTAAGAACTGTTACTGTAATGCACTGTTTATATATAATATTGTTTATATTTTAACTACTGTTGTAATGTTTAAGAACTGTTACTGTAATGCATTGTTTTATTATAATATTGATTATATTTTAACTACTGTTGTAATGTTTATGAACTGTTACTGTAATGCATTGTTTTATTATAATATTGTTTATATTTTAACTACTGTTGTAATGTTTAAGAACTGTTACTGTAATGCATTGTTTTATTATAATATTGTTTATATTTTAACTACTGTTGTAATGTTGTAAGAACTGTTACTGTAATGCATTGTTTTATTATAATATTGTTTATATTTTAACTACTGTTGTAATGTTTAAGAACTGTTACTGTAATGCATTGTTTTATTATAATATTGTTTATATTTTAACTACTGTTGTAATGTTTAAGAACTGTTACTGTAATGCATTGTAATGCATATAAGGACAGAAGGGTGTTGGTATCTATGCCCATATAAGGATATGTTTATGAACATTGTTTTATTATAATATTGTTTATATTTTAACTACTGTTGTAATGTCTGTAAGAACTGTTACTGTAATGCATTGTTTTATTATAATATTGTTTATATTTTAACTACTGTTGTAATGTTTAAGAACTGTTACTGTAATGCATTGTTTTATTATAATATTGTTTATATTTTAACTACTGTTGTAATGTTTAAGAACTGTTACTGTAATGCATTGTTTTATTATAATATTGTTTATATTTTAACTACTGTTGTAATGTTTAAGAACTGTTACTGTAATGCATTGTAATGCATATAAGGACAGAAGGGTGTTCGTATCTATGCCCATATAAGGATATGTTTATGAACATTGTTTTATTATAATTTTGTTTATATTTTAACTACTGTTGTAATGTTTGTAGAACTGTTACTGTAATGCATTGTTTTATTATAATATTGTTTATATTTTAACTACTGTTGTAATGTTTAAGAACTGTTACTGTAATGCATGTTTTATTATAATATTGTTTATATTTTAACTACTGTTGTAATGTTTGTAGAACTGTTACTGTAATGCATTGTTTTATTATAATATTGATTATATTTTAACTACTGTTGTAATGTTTAAGAACTGTTACTGTAATGCATTGTTTTATTATAATATTGTTTATATTTTAACTACTGTTGTAATGTTTAAGAACTGTTACTGTAATGCATTGTTTTATTATAATATTGTTTATATTTTAACTACTGTTGTAATGTTTAAGAACTGTTACTGTAATGCATTGTTTTATTATAATATTGTTTATATTTTAACTACTGTTGTAATGTTTAAGAACTGTTACTGTAATGCATTGTTTTATTATAATATTGTTTATATTTTAACTACTGTTGTAATGTTTAAGAACTGTTACTGTAATGCATTGTTTATTATAATATTGTTTATATTTTAACTACTGTTGTAATGTTTAAGAACTGTTACTGTAATGCATTGTTTTATTATAATATTGTTTATATTTTAACTACTGTTGTAATGTTTAAGAACTGTTACTGTAATGCATTGTTTTATTATAATATTGTTTATATTTTAACTACTGTTGTAATGTTTAAGAACTGTTACTGTAATGCATTGTTTTATTATAATATTGTTTATATTTTAACTACTGTTGTAATGTTTAAGAACTGTTACTGTAATGCATTGTTTTATTATAATATTGTTTATATTTTAACTACTGTTGTAATGTTTAAGAACTGTTACTGTAATGCATTGTTTTATTATAATATTGTTTATATTTTAACTACTGTTGTAATGTTTAAGAACTGTTACTGTAATGCATTGTTTTATTATAATATTGTTTATATTTTAACTACTGTTGTAATGTTTATGAACTGTTACTGTAATGCATTGTTTTATTATAATATTGTTTATATTTTAACTACTGTTGTAATGTTTAAGAACTGTTACTGTAATGCATTGTTTTATTATAATATTGTTTATATTTTAACTACTGTTGTAATGTTTAAGAACTGTTACTGTAATGCATTGTTTTATTATAATATTGTTTATATTTTAACTACTGTTGTAATGTTTAAGAACTGTTACTGTAATGCATTGTTTTATTATAATATTGTTTATATTTTAACTACTGTTGTAATGTTTAAGAACTGTTACTGTAATGCACTGTTTTATTATAATATTGTTTATATTTTAACTACTGTTGTAATGTTGTAAGAACTGTTACTGTAATGCATTGTTTTATTATAATATTGTTTATATTTTAACTACTGTTGTAATGTTTAAGAACTGTTACTGTAATGCATTGTTTTATTATAATATTGTTTATATTTTAACTACTGTTGTAATGTTTAAGAACTGTTACTGTAATGCATTGTATGCATATAGGACAGAAGGTGTTGTATTTTAACTACTGCCTTATAAGGAACTGTTTATGAAGCATTGTTTTATTATAATATTGTTTATATTTTAACTACTGTTGTAATGTTTAAGAACTGTTACTGTAATGCATTGTTTTATTATAATATTGTTTATATTTTAACTACTGTTGTAATGTTTAAGAACTGTTACTGTAATGCATTGTTTTATTATAATATTGTTTATATTTTAACTACTGTTGTAATGTTTAAGAACTGTTACTGTAATGCATTGTTTTATTATAATATTGTTTATATTTTAACTACTGTTGTAATGTTTAAGAACTGTTACTGTAATGCATTGTTTTATTATAATATTGTTTATATTTTAACTACTGTTGTAATGTTTAAGAACTGTTACTGTAATGCATTGTTTTATTATAATATTGTTTATATTTTAACTACTGTTGTAATGTTTAAGAACTGTTACTGTAATGCATTGTAATGCATATAAGGACAGAAGGGTGTTGGTATCTATGCCCATATAAGGATATGTTTATGAACATTGTTTTATTATAATTTTGTTTATATTTTAACTACTGTTGTAATGTTTAAGAACTGTTACTGTAATGCATTGTTTTATTATAATATTGTTTATATTTTAACTACTGTTGTAATGTTTAAGAACTGTTACTGTAATGCATTGTTTTATTATAATATTGTTTATATTTTAACTACTGTTGTAATGTTTAAGAACTGTTACTGTAATGCATTGTTTTATTATAATATTGTTTATATTTTAACTACTGTTGTAATGTTTATGAACTGTTACTGTAATGCATTGTTTTATTATAATATTGATTATATTTTAACTACTGTTGTAATGTTTAAGAACTGTTACTGTAATGCATTGTTTTATTATAATATTGTTTATATTTTAACTACTGTTGTAATGTTTAAGAACTGTTACTGTAATGCATTGTTTTATTATAATATTGTTTATATTTTAACTACTGTTGTAATGTTTAAGAACTGTTACTGTAATGCATTGTTTTATTATAATATTGTTTATATTTTAACTACTGTTGTAATGTTTAAGAACTGTTACTGTAATGCATTGTTTTATTATAATATTGTTTATATTTTAACTACTGTTGTAATGTTTAAGAACTGTTACTGTAATGCATTGTAATGCATATAAGGACAGAAGGGTGTTGTATCTATGCCATATAAGGATATGTTTATGAACATTGTTTTATTATAATATTGTTTATATTTTAACTACTGTTGTAATGTTTGTAGAACTGTTACTGTAATGCATTGTTTTATTATAATATTGTTTATATTTTAACTACTGTTGTAATGTTTAAGAACTGTTACTGTAATGCATTGTTTTATTATAATATTGTTTATATTTTAACTACTGTTGTAATGTTTAAGAACTGTTACTGTAATGCATTGTTTTATTATAATATTGTTTATATTTTAACTACTGTTGTAATGTTTAAGAACTGTTACTGTAATGCATTGTTTTATTATAATATTGTTTATATTTTAACTACTGTTGTAATGTTTAAGAACTGTTACTGTAATGCATTGTTTTATTATAATATTGTTTATATTTTAACTACTGTTGTAATGTTTAAGAACTGTTACTGTAATGCATTGTTTTATTATAATATTGTTTATATTTTAACTACTGTTGTAATGTTGTAAGAACTGTTACTGTAATGCATTGTTTTATTATAATATTGTTTATATTTTAACTACTGTTGTAATGTTTAAGAACTGTTACTGTAATGCATTGTTTTATTATAATATTGTTTATATTTTAACTACTGTTGTAATGTTTAAGAACTGTTACTGTAATGCATTGTTTTATTATAATATTGATTATATTTTAACTACTGTTGTAATGTTTATGAACTGTTACTGTAATGCATTGTTTTATTATAATATTGTTTATATTTTAACTACTGTTGTAATGTTTAAGAACTGTTACTGTAATGCATTGTTTTATTATAATATTGTTTATATTTTAACTACTGTTGTAATGTTTGAAGAACTGTTACTGTAATGCATTGTTTTATTATAATATTGTTTATATTTTAACTACTGTTGTAATGTTTAAGAACTGTTACTGTAATGCATTGTTTTATTATAATATTGTTTATATTTTAACTACTGTTGTAATGTTTAAGAACTGTTACTGTAATGCATTGTAATGCATATAAGGACAGAAGGGTGTTGGTATCTATGCCCATATAAGGATATGTTTATGAACATTGTTTTATTATAATATTGTTTATATTTTAACTACTGTTGTAATGTTTAAGAACTGTTACTGTAATGCATTGTTTTATTATAATATTGTTTATATTTTAACTACTGTTGTAATGTTTAAGAACTGTTACTGTAATGCATTGTTTTATTATAATATTGTTTATATTTTAACTACTGTTGTAATGTTTAAGAACTGTTACTGTAATGCATTGTTTTATTATAATATTGTTTATATTTTAACTACTGTTGTAATGTTTAAGAACTGTTACTGTAATGCATTGTAATGCATATAAGGACAGAAGGGTGTTCGTATCTATGCCCATATAAGGATATGTTTATGAACATTGTTTTATTATAATTTTGTTTATATTTTAACTACTGTTGTAATGTTTGTAGAACTGTTACTGTAATGCATTGTTTTATTATAATATTGTTTATATTTTAACTACTGTCGTAATGTTTAAGAACTGTTAGTTTAATGCATAGTTTTATTATAATATTGTTTATATTTTAACTTCTGTTGTAATTTTTGTGGAACTGTTACTGTAATGCATTGTTTTATTATAATATTGATTATATTTTAACTACTGTTGTAATGTTTAAGAACTGTTACTGTAATGCATTGTTTTATTATAATATTGTTTATATTTTAACTACTGTTGTAATGTTTAAGAACTGTTACTGTAATGCATTGTTTTATTATAATATTGTTTATATTTTAACTACTGTTGTAATGTTTAAGAACTGTTACTGTAATGCATTGTTTTATTATAATATTGTTTATATTTTAACTACTGTTGTAATGTTGTAAGAACTGTTACTGTAATGCATTGTTTTATTATAATATTGTTTATATTTTAACTACTGTTGTAATGTTTAAGAACTGTTACTGTAATGCATTGTTTTATTATAATATTGTTTATATTTTAACTACTGTTGTAATGTTTAAGAACTGTTACTGTAATGCATTGTTTTATTATAATATTGTTTATATTTTAACTACTGTTGTAATGTTTAAGAACTGTTACTGTAATGCATTGTTTTATTATAATATTGTTTATATTTTAACTACTGTTGTAATGTTTAAGAACTGTTACTGTAATGCATTGTTTTATTATAATATTGTTTATATTTTAACTACTGTTGTAATGTTTAAGAACTGTTACTGTAATGCATTGTTTTATTATAATATTGTTTATATTTTAACTACTGTTGTAATGTTTAAGAACTGTTACTGTAATGCATTGTTTTATTATAATATTGTTTATATTTTAACTACTGTTGTAATGTTTAAGAACTGTTACTGTAATGCATTGTTTTATTATAATATTGTTTATATTTTAACTACTGTTGTAATGTTTAAGAACTGTTACTGTAATGCATTGTTTTATTATAATATTGTTTATATTTTAACTACTGTTGTAATGTTTAAGAACTGTTACTGTAATGCATTGTTTTATTATAATATTGTTTATATTTTAACTACTGTTGTAATGTTTAAGAACTGTTACTGTAATGCATTGTTTTATTATAATATTGTTTATATTTTAACTACTGTTGTAATGTTTAAGAACTGTTACTGTAATGCATTGTTTTATTATAATATTGTTTATATTTTAACTACTGTTGTAATGTTTAAGAACTGTTACTGTAATGCATTGTTTTATTATAATATTGTTTATATTTTAACTACTGTTGTAATGTTTAAGAACTGTTACTGTAATGCATTGTTTTATTATAATATTGTTTATATTTTAACTACTGTTGTAATGTTTAAGAACTGTTACTGTAATGCATTGTTTTATTATAATATTGTTTATATTTTAACTACTGTTGTAATGTTTAAGAACTGTTACTGTAATGCATTGTAATGCATATAGGACAGAAGGGTGTTGTATCTATGCCTTATAAGGATATGTTTACTGAAGCATTGTTTTATTATAATTTGTTTATATTTTAACTACTGTTGTAATGTTTAAGAACTGTTACTGTAATGCATTGTTTTATTATAATATTGTTTATATTTTAACTACTGTTGTAATGTTTAAGAACTGTTACTGTAATGCATTGTTTTATTATAATATTGTTTATATTTTAACTACTGTTGTAATGTTTAAGAACTGTTACTGTAATGCATTGTTTTATTATAATATTGTTTATATTTTAACTACTGTTGTAATGTTTAAGAACTGTTACTGTAATGCATTGTTTTATTATAATATTGTTTATATTTTAACTACTGTTGTAATGTTTAAGAACTGTTACTGTAATGCATTGTTTTATTATAATATTGTTTATATTTTAACTACTGTTGTAATGTTTAAGAACTGTTACTGTAATGCATTGTAATGCATATAAGGACAGAAGGGTGTTGGTATCTATGCCCATATAAGGATATGTTTATGAACATTGTTTTATTATAATTTTGTTTATATTTTAACTACTGTTGTAATGTTTAAGAACTGTTACTGTAATGCATTGTTTTATTATAATATTGTTTATATTTTAACTACTGTTGTAATGTTTAAGAACTGTTACTGTAATGCATTGTTTTATTATAATATTGTTTATATTTTAACTACTGTCGTAATGTTTAAGAACTGTTAGTTTAATGCATAGTTTTATTATAATATTGTTTATATTTTAACTTCTGTTGTAATGTTTGTGGAACTGTTACTGTAATGCATTGTTTTATTATAATATTGATTATATTTTAACTACTGTTGTAATGTTTAAGAACTGTTACTGTAATGCATTGTTTTATTATAATATTGTTTATATTTTAACTACTGTTGTAATGTTTAAGAACTGTTACTGTAATGCATTGTTTTATTATAATATTGTTTATATTTTAACTACTGTTGTAATGTTTAAGAACTGTTACTGTAATGCATTGTTTTATTATAATATTGTTTATATTTTAACTACTGTTGTAATGTTTAAGAACTGTTACTGTAATGCATTGTTTTATTATAATATTGTTTATATTTTAACTACTGTTGTAATGTTTAAGAACTGTTACTGTAATGCATTGTAATGCATATAAGGACAGAAGGGTGTTTATCTATGCCCATATAAGGATATGTTTATGAACATTGTTTTATTATAATATTGTTTATATTTTAACTACTGTTGTAATGTTGTAAGAACTGTTACTGTAATGCATTGTTTTATTATAATATTGTTTATATTTTAACTACTGTTGTAATGTTTATGAACTGTTACTGTAATGCATTGTTTTATTATAATATTGTTTATATTTTAACTACTGTTGTAATGTTTAAGAACTGTTACTGTAATGCATTGTTTTATTATAATATTGTTTATATTTTAACTACTGTTGTAATGTTTAAGAACTGTTACTGTAATGCATTGTTTTATTATAATATTGTTTATATTTTAACTACTGTTGTAATGTTTAAGAACTGTTACTGTAATGCATTGTTTTATTATAATATTGTTTATATTTTAACTACTGTTGTAATGTTTAAGAACTGTTACTGTAATGCATTGTTTTATTATAATATTGTTTATATTTTAACTACTGTTGTAATGTTGTAAGAACTGTTACTGTAATGCATTGTTTTATTATAATATTGTTTATATTTTAACTACTGTTGTAATGTTTAAGAACTGTTACTGTAATGCATTGTTTTAATATAATATTGTTTATATTTTAACTACTGTTGTAATGTTTAAGAACTGTTACTGTAATGCATTGTTTTATTATAATATTGATTATATTTTAACTACTGTTGTAATGTTTATGAACTGTTACTGTAATGCATTGTTTTATTATAATATTGTTTATATTTTAACTACTGTTGTAATGTTTAAGAACTGTTACTGTAATGCATTGTTTTATTATAATATTGTTTATATTTTAACTACTGTTGTAATGTTTAAGAACTGTTACTGTAATGCATTGTTTTATTATAATATTGTTTATATTTTAACTACTGTTGTAATGTTTAAGAACTGTTACTGTAATGCATTGTTTTATTATAATATTGTTTATATTTTAACTACTGTTGTAATGTTTAAGAACTGTTACTGTAATGCATTGTAATGCATATAAGGACAGAAGGGTGTTGGTATCTATGCCATATAAGGATATGTTTATGAACATTGTTTTATTATAATATTGTTTATATTTTAACTACTGTTGTAATGTCTGTAAGAACTGTTACTGTAATGCATTGTTTTATTATAATATTGTTTATATTTTAACTACTGTTGTAATGTTTAAGAACTGTTACTGTAATGCATTGTTTTATTATAATATTGTTTATATTTTAACTACTGTTGTAATGTTTAAGAACTGTTACTGTAATGCATTGTTTTATTATAATATTGTTTATATTTTAACTACTGTTGTAATGTTTAAGAACTGTTACTGTAATGCATTGTATGCATATAAGGACAGAAGGGTGTTGTATCTATGCCATATAAGGATATGTTTATGAACATTGTTTTATTATAATTTTGTTTATATTTTAACTACTGTTGTAATGTTTGTAGAACTGTTACTGTAATGCATTGTTTTATTATAATATTGTTTATATTTTAACTACTGTTGTAATGTTTAAGAACTGTTAGTTTAATGCATAGTTTTATTATAATATTGTTTATATTTTAACTACTGTTGTAATGTTTGTGGAACTGTTACTGTAATGCATTGTTTTATTATAATATTGATTATATTTTAACTACTGTTGTAATGTTTAAGAACTGTTACTGTAATGCATTGTTTTATTATAATATTGTTTATATTTTAACTACTGTTGTAATGTTTAAGAACTGTTACTGTAATGCATTGTTTTATTATAATATTGTTTATATTTTAACTACTGTTGTAATGTTTAAGAACTGTTACTGTAATGCATTGTTTTATTATAATATTGTTTATATTTTAACTACTGTTGTAATGTTTAAGAACTGTTACTGTAATGCATTGTTTTATTATAATATTGTTTATATTTTAACTACTGTTGTAATGTTTAAGAACTGTTACTGTAATGCATTGTTTTATTATAATATTGTTTATATTTTAACTACTGTTGTAATGTTTAAGAACTGTTACTGTAATGCATTGTTTTATTATAATATTGTTTATATTTTAACTACTGTTGTAATGTTTAAGAACTGTTACTGTAATGCATTGTTTTATTATAATATTGTTTATATTTTAACTACTGTTGTAATGTTTAAGAACTGTTACTGTAATGCATTGTTTTATTATAATATTGTTTATATTTTAACTACTGTTGTAATGTTTAAGAACTGTTACTGTAATGCATTGTTTTATTATAATATTGTTTATATTTTAACTACTGTTGTAATGTTTAAGAACTGTTACTGTAATGCATTGTTTTATTATAATATTGTTTATATTTTAACTACTGTTGTAATGTTTAAGAACTGTTACTGTAATGCATGTTTTATTATAATATTGTTTATATTTTAACTACTGTTGTAATGTTTAAGAACTGTTACTGTAATGCATTGTTTTATTATAATATTGTTTATATTTTAACTACTGTTGTAATGTTTAAGAACTGTTACTGTAATGCATTGTTTTATTATAATATTGTTTATATTTTAACTACTGTTGTAATGTTTAAGAACTGTTACTGTAATGCATTGTAATGCATATAAGGACAGAAGGGTGTTGTATCTATGCCATATAAGGATATGTTTATGAACATTGTTTTATTATAATATTGTTTATATTTTAACTACTGTTGTAATGTTTAAGAACTGTTACTGTAATGCATTGTTTTATTATAATATTGTTTATATTTTAACTACTGTTGTAATGTTTAAGAACTGTTACTGTAATGCATTGTTTTATTATAATATTGTTTATATTTTAACTACTGTTGTAATGTTTAAGAACTGTTACTGTAATGCATTGTTTTATTATAATATTGTTTATATTTTAACTACTGTTGTAATGTTTAAGAACTGTTACTGTAATGCATTGTAATGCATATAAGGACAGAAGGGTGTTCGTATCTATGCCCATATAAGGATATGTTTATGAACATTGTTTTATTATAATTTTGTTTATATTTTAACTACTGTTGTAATGTTTGTAGAACTGTTACTGTAATGCATTGTTTTATTATAATATTGTTTATATTTTAACTACTGTCGTAATGTTTAAGAACTGTTACTGTAATGCATAGTTTTATTATAATATTGTTTATATTTTAACTACTGTTGTAATGTTTGTAGAACTGTTACTGTAATGCATTGTTTTATTATAATATTGATTATATTTTAACTACTGTTGTAATGTTTAAGAACTGTTACTGTAATGCATTGTTTTATTATAATATTGTTTATATTTTAACTACTGTTGTAATGTTTAAGAACTGTTACTGTAATGCATTGTTTTATTATAATATTGTTTATATTTTAACTACTGTTGTAATGTTTAAGAACTGTTACTGTAATGCATTGTTTTATTATAATATTGTTTATATTTTAACTACTGTTGTAATGTTTAAGAACTGTTACTGTAATGCATTGTTTTATTATAATATTGTTTATATTTTAACTACTGTTGTAATGTTTAAGAACTGTTACTGTAATGCATTGTTTTATTATAATATTGTTTATATTTTAACTACTGTTGTAATGTTTAAGAACTGTTACTGTAATGCATTGTTTTATTATAATATTGTTTATATTTTAACTACTGTTGTAATGTTTAAGAACTGTTACTGTAATGCATTGTTTTATTATAATATTGTTTATATTTTAACTACTGTTGTAATGTTTAAGAACTGTTACTGTAATGCATTGTTTTATTATAATATTGTTTATATTTTAACTACTGTTGTAATGTTTAAGAACTGTTACTGTAATGCATTGTTTTATTATAATATTGTTTATATTTTAACTACTGTTGTAATGTTTAAGAACTGTTACTGTAATGCATTGTTTTATTATAATATTGTTATATTTTAACTACTGTTGTAATGTTTAAGAACTGTTACTGTAATGCATTGTTTTATTATAATATTGTTTATATTTTAACTACTGTTGTAATGTTTAAGAACTGTTACTGTAATGCATTGTTTTATTATAATATTGTTTATATTTTAACTACTGTTGTAATGTTTAAGAACTGTTACTGTAATGCATTGTTTTATTATAATATTGTTTATATTTTAACTACTGTTGTAATGTTTAAGAACTGTTACTGTAATGCATTGTTTTATTATAATATTGTTTATATTTTAACTACTGTTGTAATGTTTAAGAACTGTTACTGTAATGCATTGTTTTATTATAATATTGTTTATATTTTAACTACTGTTGTAATGTTGTAAGAACTGTTACTGTAATGCATTGTTTTATTATAATATTGTTTATATTTTAACTACTGTTGTAATGTTTAAGAACTGTTACTGTAATGCATTGTTTTATTATAATATTGTTTATATTTTAACTACTGTTGTAATGTTTAAGAACTGTTACTGTAATGCATTGTAATGCATATAAGGACAGAAGGGTGTTGTATCTATGCCCTATAAGGATATGTTTATGAACATTGTTTTATTATAATTTTGTTTATATTTTAACTACTGTTGTAATGTTTGTAGAACTGTTACTGTAATGCATTGTTTTATTATAATATTGTTTATATTTTAACTACTGTTGTAATGTTTAAGAACTGTTACTGTAATGCATTGTTTTATTATAATATTGTTTATATTTTAACTACTGTTGTAATGTTTAAGAACTGTTACTGTAATGCATTGTTTTATTATAATATTGTTTATATTTTAACTACTGTTGTAATGTTTAAGAACTGTTACTGTAATGCATTGTTTTATTATAATATTGTTTATATTTTAACTACTGTTGTAATGTTTAAGAACTGTTACTGTAATGCATTGTTTTATTATAATATTGTTTATATTTTAACTACTGTTGTAATGTTTAAGAACTGTTACTGTAATGCATTGTTTTATTATAATATTGTTTATATTTTAACTACTGTTGTAATGTTTAAGAACTGTTACTGTAATGCATTGTTTTATTATAATATTGTTTATATTTTAACTACTGTTGTAATGTTTAAGAACTGTTACTGTAATGCATTGTTTTATTATAATATTGTTTATATTTTAACTACTGTTGTAATGTTTAAGAACTGTTACTGTAATGCATTGTTTTATTATAATATTGTTTATATTTTAACTACTGTTGTAATGTTTAAGAACTGTTACTGTAATGCATTGTTTTATTATAATATTGTTTATATTTTAACTACTGTTGTAATGTTTAAGAACTGTTACTGTAATGCATTGTTTTATTATAATATTGTTTATATTTTAACTACTGTTGTAATGTTTAAGAACTGTTACTGTAATGCATTGTTTTATTATAATATTGTTTATATTTTAACTACTGTTGTAATGTTTAAGAACTGTTACTGTAATGCATTGTAATGCATATAAGGACAGAAGGGTGTTGGTATCTATGCCCATATAAGGATATGTTTATGAACATTGTTTTATTATAATTTTGTTTATATTTTAACTACTGTTGTAATGTTTAAGAACTGTTACTGTAATGCATTGTTTTATTATAATATTGTTTATATTTTAACTACTGTTGTAATGTTTAAGAACTGTTACTGTAATGCATTGTTTTATTATAATATTGTTTATATTTTAACTACTGTTGTAATGTTGTAAGAACTGTTACTGTAATGCATTGTTTTATTATAATATTGTTTATATTTTAACTACTGTTGTAATGTTTAAGAACTGTTACTGTAATGCATTGTTTTATTATAATATTGTTTATATTTTAACTACTGTTGTAATGTTTAAGAACTGTTACTGTAATGCATTGTTTTATTATAATATTGTTTATATTTTAACTACTGTTGTAATGTTTAAGAACTGTTACTGTAATGCATTGTTTTATTATAATATTGTTTATATTTTAACTACTGTTGTAATGTTTAAGAACTGTTACTGTAATGCATTGTTTTATTATAATATTGTTTATATTTTAACTACTGTTGTAATGTTTAAGAACTGTTACTGTAATGCATTGTAATGCATATAAGGACAGAAGGGTGTTGGTATCTATGCCCATATAAGGATATGTTTATGAACATTGTTTTATTATAATTTTGTTTATATTTTAACTACTGTTGTAATGTTTAAGAACTGTTACTGTAATGCATTGTTTTATTATAATATTGTTTATATTTTAACTACTGTTGTAATGTTTAAGAACTGTTACTGTAATGCATTGTTTTATTATAATATTGTTTATATTTTAACTACTGTTGTAATGTTGTAAGAACTGTTACTGTAATGCATTGTTTTATTATAATATTGTTTATATTTAACTACTGTTGTAATGTTTAAGAACTGTTACTGTAATGCATTGTTTTATTATAATATTGTTTATATTTTAACTACTGTTGTAATGTTTAAGAACTGTTACTGTAATGCATTGTTTTATTATAATATTGTTTATATTTTAACTACTGTTGTAATGTTTAAGAACTGTTACTGTAATGCATTGTTTTATTATAATATTGTTTATATTTTAACTACTGTTGTAATGTTTAAGAACTGTTACTGTAATGCATTGTTTTATTATAATATTGTTTATATTTTAACTACTGTTGTAATGTTTAAGAACTGTTACTGTAATGCATTGTTTTATTATAATATTGTTTATATTTTAACTACTGTTGTAATGTTTAAGAACTGTTACTGTAATGCATTGTAATGCATATAAGGACAGAAGGGTGTTCGTATCTATGCCCATATAAGGATATGTTTATGAACATTGTTTTATTATAATTTTGTTTATATTTTAACTACTGTTGTAATGTTTGTAGAACTGTTACTGTAATGCATTGTTTTATTAAAATATTGTTTATATTTTAACTACTGTCGTAATGTTTAAGAACTGTTAGTTTAATGCATAGTTTTATTATAATATTGTTTATATTTTAACTTCTGTTGTAATTTTTGTGGAACTGTTACTGTAATGCATTGTTTTATTATAATATTGATTATATTTTAACTACTGTTGTAATGTTTATGAACTGTTACTGTAATGCATTGTTTTATTATAATATTGTTTATATTTTAACTACTGTTGTAATGTTTAAGAACTGTTACTGTAATGCATTGTTTTATTATAATATTGTTTATATTTTAACTACTGTTGTAATGTTTAAGAACTGTTACTGTAATGCATTGTTTTATTATAATATTGTTTATATTTTAACTACTGTTGTAATGTTTAAGAACTGTTACTGTAATGCATTGTTTTATTATAATATTGTTTATATTTTAACTACTGTTGTAATGTTTAAGAACTGTTACTGTAATGCATTGTTTTATTATAATATTGTTTATATTTTAACTACTGTTGTAATGTTTAAGAACTGTTACTGTAATGCATTGTTTTATTATAATATTGTTTATATTTTAACTACTGTTGTAATGTTTAAGAACTGTTACTGTAATGCATTGTTTTATTATAATATTGTTTATATTTTAACTACTGTTGTAATGTTTAAGAACTGTTACTGTAATGCATTGTTTTATTATAATATTGTTTATATTTTAACTACTGTTGTAATGTCTGTAAGAACTGTTACTGTAATGCATTGTTGCATATAAGGACAGAAGTGTTGTAATGTATAAGAATGTTATGAACATTGTTTTATTATAATTTGTTTATTTTAACTACTGTTGTAATGTTTAAGAACTGTTACTGTAATGCATTGTTTTATTATAATATTGTTATATTTTAACTACTGTTGTAATGTTTAAGAACTGTTACTGTAATGCATTGTTTTATTATAATATTGTTTATATTTTAACTACTGTTGTAATGTTTAAGAACTGTTACTGTAATGCATTGTTTTATTATAATATTGTTTATATTTTAACTACTGTTGTAATGTTTAAGAACTGTTACTGTAATGCACTGTTTTAATATAATATTGTTTATATTTTAACTACTGTTGTAATGTTTAAGAACTGTTACTGTAATGCATTGTTTTATTATAATATTGATTATATTTTAACTACTGTTGTAATGTTTAAGAACTGTTACTGTAATGCATTGTTTTATTATAATATTGTTTATATTTTAACTACTGTTGTAATGTTTAAGAACTGTTACTGTAATGCATTGTTTTATTATAATATTGTTTATATTTTAACTACTGTTGTAATGTTTAAGAACTGTTACTGTAATGCATTGTTTTATTATAATATTGTTTATATTTTAACTACTGTTGTAATGTTTAAGAACTGTTACTGTAATGCATTGTTTTATTATAATATTGTTTATATTTTAACTACTGTTGTAATGTTTAAGAACTGTTACTGTAATGCATTGTAATGCATATAAGGACAGAAGGGTGTTGGTATCTATGCCCATATAAGGATATGTTTATGAACATTGTTTTATTATAATTTTGTTTATATTTTAACTACTGTTGTAATGTTGTAAGAACTGTTACTGTAATGCATTGTTTTATTATAATATTGTTTATATTTTAACTACTGTTGTAATGTTTAAGAACTGTTACTGTAATGCATTGTTTTATTATAATATTGTTTATATTTTAACTACTGTTGTAATGTTGTAAGAACTGTTACTGTAATGCATTGTTTTATTATAATATTGTTATATTTTAACTACTGTTGTAATGTTTAAGAACTGTTACTGTAATGCATTGTTTTATTATAATATTGTTTATATTTTAACTACTGTTGTAATGTTTAAGAACTGTTACTGTAATGCATTGTTTTATTATAATATTGTTTATATTTTAACTACTGTTGTAATGTTTAAGAACTGTTACTGTAATGCATTGTTTTATTATAATATTGTTTATATTTTAACTACTGTTGTAATGTTTAAGAACTGTTACTGTAATGCATTGTTTTATTATAATATTGTTTATATTTTAACTACTGTTGTAATGTTTAAGAACTGTTACTGTAATGCATTGTAATGCATATAAGGACAGAAGGGTGTTGGTATCTATGCCCATATAAGGATATGTTTATGAACATTGTTTTATTATAATTTTGTTTATATTTTAACTACTGTTGTAATGTTTAAGAACTGTTACTGTAATGCATTGTTTTATTATAATATTGTTTATATTTTAACTACTGTTGTAATGTTTAAGAACTGTTACTGTAATGCATTGTTTTATTATAATATTGTTTATATTTTAACTACTGTTGTAATGTTGTAAGAACTGTTACTGTAATGCATTGTTTTATTATAATATTGTTTATATTTTAACTACTGTTGTAATGTTTAAGAACTGTTACTGTAATGCATTGTTTTATTATAATATTGTTTATATTTTAACTACTGTTGTAATGTTTAAGAACTGTTACTGTAATGCATTGTTTTATTATAATATTGTTTATATTTTAACTACTGTTGTAATGTTTAAGAACTGTTACTGTAATGCATTGTTTTATTATAATATTGTTTATATTTTAACTACTGTTGTAATGTTTAAGAACTGTTACTGTAATGCATTGTTTTATTATAATATTGTTTATATTTTAACTACTGTTGTAATGTTTAAGAACTGTTACTGTAATGCATTGTTTTATTATAATATTGTTTATATTTTAACTACTGTTGTAATGTCTGTAAGAACTATTACTGTAATGCATTGTAATGCATATAAGGACAGAAGGGTGTTGTATCTATGCCCATATAAGGATATGTTTATGAACATTGTTTTATTATAATTTTGTTTATATTTTAACTACTGTTGTAATGTTTGTAGAACTGTTACTGTAATGCATTGTTTTATTAAAATATTGTTTATATTTTAACTACTGTCGTAATGTTTAAGAACTGTTAGTTTAATGCATAGTTTTATTATAATATTGTTTATATTTTAACTTCTGTTGTAATTTTGTGGAACTGTTACTGTAATGCATTGTTTTATTATAATATTGATTATATTTTAACTACTGTTGTAATGTTTAAGAACTGTTACTGTAATGCATTGTTTTATTATAATATTGTTTATATTTTAACTACTGTTGTAATGTTTAAGAACTGTTACTGTAATGCATTGTTTTATTATAATATTGTTTATATTTTAACTACTGTTGTAATGTTTAAGAACTGTTACTGTAATGCATTGTTTTATTATAATATTGTTTATATTTTAACTACTGTTGTAATGTTTAAGAACTGTTACTGTAATGCATTGTTTTATTATAATATTGTTTATATTTTAACTACTGTTGTAATGTTTAAGAACTGTTACTGTAATGCATTGTTTTATTATAATATTGTTTATATTTTAACTACTGTTGTAATGTTTAAGAACTGTTACTGTAATGCATTGTTTTATTATAATATTGTTTATATTTTAACTACTGTTGTAATGTTTAAGAACTGTTACTGTAATGCATTGTTTTATTATAATATTGTTTATATTTTAACTACTGTTGTAATGTTTAAGAACTGTTACTGTAATGCATTGTTTTATTATAATATTGTTTATATTTTAACTACTGTTGTAATGTTTAAGAACTGTTACTGTAATGCATTGTTTTATTATAATATTGTTTATATTTTAACTACTGTTGTAATGTTTAAGAACTGTTACTGTAATGCATTGTTTTATTATAATATTGTTTATATTTTAACTACTGTTGTAATGTTTAAGAACTGTTACTGTAATGCATTGTTTTATTATAATATTGTTTATATTTTAACTACTGTTGTAATGTTTAAGAACTGTTACTGTAATGCATTGTTTTATTATAATATTGTTTATATTTTAACTACTGTTGTAATGTTGTAAGAACTGTTACTGTAATGCATTGTTTTATTATAATATTGTTTATATTTTAACTACTGTCGTAATGTTTAAGAACTGTTAGTGTAATGCATAGTTTTATTATAATATTGTTTATATTTTAACTACTGTTGTAATGTTTGTGGAACTGTTACTGTAATGCATTGTTTTATTATAATATTGATTATATTTTAACTACTGTTGTAATGTTTAAGAACTGTTACTGTAATGCATTGTTTTATTATAATATTGTTTATATTTTAACTACTGTTGTAATGTTTAAGAACTGTTACTGTAATGCATTGTTTTATTATAATATTGTTTATATTTTAACTACTGTTGTAATGTTTAAGAACTGTTACTGTAATGCATTGTTTTATTATAATATTGTTTATATTTTAACTACTGTTGTAATGTTTAAGAACTGTTACTGTAATGCATTGTTTTATTATAATATTGTTTATATTTTAACTACTGTTGTAATGTTTAAGAACTGTTACTGTAATGCATTGTTTTATTATAATATTGTTTATATTTTAACTACTGTTGTAATGTTTAAGAACTGTTACTGTAATGCATTGTTTTATTATAATATTGTTTATATTTTAACTACTGTTGTAATGTTTAAGAACTGTTACTGTAATGCATTGTTTTATTATAATATTGTTTATATTTTAACTACTGTTGTAATGTTTAAGAACTGTTACTGTAATGCATTGTTTTATTATAATATTGTTTATATTTTAACTACTGTTGTAATGTTTAAGAACTGTTACTGTAATGCATTGTTTTATTATAATATTGTTTATATTTTAACTACTGTTGTAATGTTTAAGAACTGTTACTGTAATGCATTGTTTTATTATAATATTGTTTATATTTTAACTACTGTTGTAATGTTTAAGAACTGTTACTGTAATGCATTGTTTTATTATAATATTGTTTATTTTTAACTACTGTTGTAATGTTTAAGAACTGTTACTGTAATGCATTGTTTTATTATAATATTGTTTATATTTTAACTACTGTTGTAATGTTTATGAACTGTTACTGTAATGCATTGTTTTATTATAATATTGTTTATATTTTAACTACTGTTGTAATGTTTAAGAACTGTTACTGTAATGCATTGTTTTATTATAATATTGTTTATATTTTAACTACTGTTGTAATGTTTAAGAACTGTTACTGTAATGCATTGTTTTATTATAATATTGTTTATATTTTAACTACTGTTGTAATGTTGTAAGAACTGTTACTGTAATGCATTGTAATGCATATAAGGACAAAGGGTGTTGTATCTATGCCCATATAAGGATATGTTATGAACATTGTTTTATTATAATTTTGTTTATATTTTAACTACTGTTGTAATGTTTAAGAACTGTTACTGTAATGCATTGTTTTATTATAATATTGTTTATATTTTAACTACTGTCGTAATGTTTAAGAACTGTTAGTGTAATGCATAGTTTTATTATAATATTGTTTATATTTTAACTACTGTTGTAATGTTTGTGGAACTGTTACTGTAATGCATTGTTTTATTATAATATTGATTATATTTTAACTACTGTTGTAATGTCTGTAAGAACTGTTACTGTAATGCATTGTAATGCATATAAGGACAGAAGGGTGTTCGTATCTATGCCCATATAAGGATATGTTATGAACATTGTTTTATTATAATTTTGATTATATTTTAACTACTGTTGTAATGTTTAAGAACTGTTACTGTAATGCATTGTTTTATTATAATATTGTTTATATTTTAACTACTGTTGTAATGTTTAAGAACTGTTACTTTAATGCATAGTTTTATTATAATATTGTTTATATTTTAACTACTGTTGTAATGTTTGTAGAACTGTTACTGTAATGCATTGTTTTATTATAATATTGTTTATATTTTAACTACTGTTGTAATGTTTAAGAACTGTTACTGTAATGCATTGTTTTATTATAATATTGTTTATATTTTAACTACTGTTGTAATGTTTAAGAACTGTTACTGTAATGCATTGTTTTATTATAATATTGTTTATATTTTAACTACTGTTGTAATGTTTAAGAACTGTTACTGTAATGCATTGTTTTATTATAATATTGTTTATATTTTAACTACTGTTGTAATGTTTATGAACTGTTACTGTAATGCATTGTTTTATTATAATATTGTTTATATTTTAACTACTGTTGTAATGTTTAAGAACTGTTACTGTAATGCATTGTTTTATTATAATATTGTTTATATTTTAACTACTGTTGTAATGTTTAAGAACTGTTACTGTAATGCATTGTTTTATTATAATATTGTTTATATTTTAACTACTGTTGTAATGTTTAAGAACTGTTACTGTAATGCATTGTTTTATTATAATATTGTTTATATTTTAACTACTGTTGTAATGTTTAAGAACTGTTACTGTAATGCATTGTAATGCATATAAGGACAGAAGGGTGTTGGTATCTATGCCCATATAAGGATATTTTATGAACATTGTTTTATTATAATTTTGTTTATATTTTAACTACTGTTGTAATGTTTAAGAACTGTTACTGTAATGCATTGTTTTATTATAATATTGTTTATATTTTAACTACTGTTGTAATGTTTAAGAACTGTTACTGTAATGCATTGTTTTATTATAATATTGTTTATATTTTAACTACTGTTGTAATGTTTAAGAAATGTTACTGTAATGCACTGTTTCATTATAATATTGTTTATATTTTAACTACTGTTGTAATGTTTAAGAACTGTTACTGTAATGCATTGTTTTATTATAATATGTTTATATTTTAACTACTGTTGTAATGTTTAAGAAATGTTACTGTAATGAACTGTTTCATTATAATATTGTTTATATTTTAACTACTGTTGTAATGTCTGAAGAACTGTTACTGTAATGCATTGTTTTATTATAATATTGTTCATATTTTAACTACTGTTGTAATGTTTAAGAACTGTTACTGTAATGCATTGTTTTATTATAATATGTTTATATTTTAACTACTGTTGTAATGTTTAAGAAATGTTACTGTAATGCACTGTTTCATTATAATATTGTTTATATTTTAACTACTGTTGTAATGTCTGTAAGAACTGTTACTGTAATGCATTGTTTTATTATAATATTGTTCATATTTTAACTACTGTTGTAATGTTTAAGAACTGTTACTGTAATGCATTGTTTTATTATAATATTGTTGTTATTTTTAACTACTGTTGTAATGTTTAAGAACTGTTACTGTAATGCATTGTAATGCATATAAGGACAGAAGGGTGTTGGTATCTATGCCCATATAAGGATATGTTTATGAACATTGTTTTATTATAATTTTGTTTATATTTTAACTACTGTTGTAATGTCTTAAGAACTGTTACTGTAATGCATTGTTTTATTATAATATTGTTTATATTTTAACTACTGTTGTAATGTTTATGAACTGTTACTGTAATGCATTGTTTTATTATAATATTGTTTATATTTTAACTACTGTTGTAATGTTTAAGAACTGTTACTGTAATGCATTGTTTTATTATAATATTGTTTATATTTTAACTACTGTTGTAATTTTTAAGAACTGTTACTGTAATGCTTTGTTTTATTATAATATTGTTTATATTTTAACTACTGTTGTAATGTTTAAGAACTGTTACTATAATGCATAGTTTTATTTAATATTTTTATATGTTAACTACTGTCGTAATGTTTAACAACTTTTATTGTAATGCATTGTTTTATTATAATATTGTTTATATTTTAACTACTGTTGCAATGTATGTAAGAACTGTGACTGTAATTTATTGTTTTATTATGATATTGTTTATATTTTAACTACTGATTGTAATGTTTGTAGAGCTGTTACTATAATGCATTGTTTTATTATCATATTGTTTATATTTTAACTACTGTTGTAATGTTTAAGAACTGTTACTGTAATGCATTGTTTTATTATAATATTGTTTATATTTTAACTACTGTTGTAATGTTTAAGAACTGTTACTGTAATGCATTGTTTTATTATAATATGTTTCATATTGTAACTACTGTTGTAATGTTTCAGAACTGTTACTGTAATGCATTGTTTTATTATAATATTGTTTATATTTTAATGACTGTTGTAATGTTTATGATCTGTTACTGTAATGCATTGTTTTATTATAATATTGTTTATTTTAACTACTGTTGTAATGTTTAAGAACTGTTACTGTAATGCATTATTTTATTGTAATATTGTTCATATTTTAACTACTGTTGTAATGTTTATGAACTGTTACTGTAATGCATTGTTTTATTATAATATTGGTTTTATTTTAACTACTGTTGTAATGTTTATGAACTGTTACTGTAATGCATTGTTTTATTATAATATTGTTTATATTTTAACTACTGTTGTAATGTTTAAGAACTGTTACTGTAATGCATTGTTTTATTATAATATTGTTTATTTTTAACTACTGTTGTAATGTTTAAGAACTGTTACTGTAATGCATTGTTTTATTGTAATATTGTTCATATTTTAACTACTGTTGTAATGTTTATGAACTGTTACTGTAATGCATTGTTTTATTATAATATTGTTTATATTTTAACTACTGTTGTAATGTCTGTAAGAACTGTGACTGTAATGCATTGTTTTATTATAATATTGTTTATATTTTAACTACTGTTGTAATGTCTGTAAGAACTATTACTGTAATGCATTGTAATGCATATAAGGACAGAAGGGTGTTCGTATCTATGCCCATATAAGGATTTGTTTATGAACATTGTTTTATTATAATTTTGTTTATATTTTAACTACTGTTGTAATGTTTATGAACTGTTACTGTAATGCATTGTTTTATTATAATATTGTTTATATTTTAACTACTGTTGTAATGTTTAAGAACTGTTACTGTAATGCATTGTTTTATTATAATATTGTTTATATTTTAACTACTGTTGTAATGTTTAAGAACTGTTACTTTAATGCATTGTTTTATTATAATATTGTTTATATTTTAACTACTGTTGTAATGTTTATGAACTGTTACTGTAATGCATTGTTTTATTATAATATTGTTTATATTTTAACTACTGTTGTAATGTTTATGAACTGTTACTGTAATGCTTGTTTTATTATAATATTGTTTATATTTTAACTACTGTTGTAATTTTTAAGAACTGTTACTGTAATGCTTTGTTTTATTATAATATTGTTTATATTTTAACAACTGTTGTAATGTTTAAGAACTGTTACTATAATGCATTGTTTTATTTTAATATTGTTTATATGTTAACTACTGTTGTAATGTTTAACAACTGTTACTGTAATGCATTGTTTTATTATAATATTGTTTATATTTGAACTACTGTTGTAATGTTTATGGGGTGGGTTTCCCGATAACGTTGTCTCTTAGCGTGTTACGAAGACTTGAAAGGTATACCTTACTAAAGTTGTTTACTGTTCTACGTGTGTTCCCCAAACGATCCCTTAGGAGGCTGCTTAAGGTATACCTTACTAAAGTTGTTTACTGTTCTACGTGTGTTCCCCGAACTATCCCTTAGGAGGCTGCTTAAGGTATACTTTACTAAAGTTGTTTACTGTTCTACGTGTGTTCCCGAACTATCCCTTAGGAGGCTGCTTAAGGGATACCTTCTTACGTCCGACGTTGTGCTGAAATCGATGACTCGAGAATCGTCTTTTCACTCCAGGTAGCGACTGTTTCACCGCGTTATGAGAGGATGTGGTGTTCTTTATCAATAAAACACTGCAGGAATACTAAAGAATATTGCATTTATCATGACTGAGAACATATTCATAGAATTTAAAACTTACAAACTAAATTATCAAACGGTAAATCTAATGATTGCCTACAGGTGGCACGAGCCCGCCACCTCAGATTGTGATATCAAGCCTCTTCCCGCTACACCACCTCAGCAAATTACGCCACCTACCAGTACACCTTATTTGGCAAGAAAAGGTTGATTTAAATCTTTTTTATATCATTGTCATGGTGCCTTAAATAACTTTGCAATTAGGGTTGATTAACCAGCAGCCCCATCACATAACTGGTGTAATTCACAATTCTCTCTGATTGGCTGACAATTTCAATAAAAGCGCACCAACAAGAAATGAACATTAGATATGTAACATTAGATATGTAACATTAGATATGTAACATTAGATATGTAACATGAGATATGTAACATGAGATATGTCAGGGCAAAAACATTGCAAAAAGCGGTCCGCCAGCTACACCAATGTGGACATGGAGGTCATGCTGGATGAGCTGGCGCTGAAACGTGAAGAACTGTTTTAGAGTTTTAGGAGTTTAAGAGGCGATTTCATGTTCAATAAAGTGCAAAATGTATCCACCGTAATGTACAATTTATGCATGAAAACATTCCCATTAATGTGGTATTTTTGTTGTATATTATTACCGTTATGAACTACATGTTGATTCACAGATTGAAATTAAACTAGGCCAACAGCTGATTTCAGAGGCTTGCGGTTCGGAACAGTGGTGGCCACTAGCGGAGAGAGCTGACAACAAGGTATAGTTAAGAGAGGACCAGACCTGCCTTACGAAAGTGTCACTTACGGAAGGTATACTTAGCTAAGAACGTTTCGGGAAACACGGCGAGACGTTAAGGTACAGCTTAAGGTGGAACTAACGAACAACGTAGCGTTAAGAAGGCTTCGGGAAACCCACCCCTGAGCTTTAAATGAGAATTAAAAGAGATGAGCTTTTGTAGTGTATTTTAACACCCTTATTATAATCTAAAACAGTGTTCCTCTATACATTGCAGGGACAATGTGGTAAGATGTGTTATCTGCTGGTGGATCCCGAGGCCCAGTTAGACATGTTCCAGATGTGTTATCTGCTGGTGGACCACGAGGCCCAGTTAGACATGTTCCAGATGTGTTATCTGCTGGTGGATCCCGAGGCCCAGTTAGACATGTTCCAGATGTGTTATCTGCTGGTGTGCCTTTAGGCCCAGTTAGACATGTTCCAGATGTGTTATCTGCTGGTGTGCCTTTAGGCCCAGTTAGACATGTTCCAGATGTGTTATCTGCTGGTGTGCCTTTAGGCCTAGTTAGACATGTTCCAGATGTGTTATCTGCTGGTGGACCCCGAGGCCCAGTTAGACATGTTCCAGATGTGTTATCTGCTGGTGGACCCCGAGGCCCAGTTAGACATGTTCCAGATGTGTTATCTGCTGGTGTGCCTTTAGGCCCAGTTAGACATGTTCCAGATGTGTTATCTGCTGGTGGATCCCGAGGCCCAGTTAGACATGTTCCAGATGTGTTATCTGCTGGTGTGCCTTTATGCCCAGTTAGACATGTTCCAGCTGTGTTATCTGCTGGTGGACCTCGAGGCCCAGTTAGACATGTTCCAGATGTGTTATCTGCTGGTGTGCCTTTAGGCCTAGTTAGACATGTTCCAGATGTGTTATCTGCTGGTGTGCCTTTAGGCCCAGTTAGACATGTTCCAGATGTGTTATCTGCTGGTGGACCCCAAGGCCCAGTTAGACATGTTCCAGATGTGTTATCTGCTGGTGTGCCTTCATGCCCAGTTAGACATGTTCCAGATGTGTTATCTGCTGGTGGACCCCGAGGCCCAGTTAGACATGTTCCAGATGTGTTATCTGCTGGTGTGCCTTTATGCCCAGTTAGACATGTTCCAGCTGTGTTATCTGCTGGTGGACCTCGAGGCCCAGTTAGACATGTTCCAGATGTGTTATCTGCTGGTGTGCCTTTAGGCCTAGTTAGACATGTTCCAGATGTGTTATCTGCTTGTGTGCCGTTAGGCCCAGTTAGACATGTTCCAGATGTGTTATCTGCTGGTGGACCCCGAGGCCCAGTTAGACATGTTCCAGATGTGTTATCTGCTGGAGTGCCTTTAGGCCCAGTTAGACATGTTCCAGATGTGTTATCTGCAGGTGGGCCTTTAGGCCCAGTCAGACATGTTCCAGATGTGTTATCTGCAGGTGTGTCTTTAGGCCCAGTCAGACATGTTCCAGATGTGTTATCTGCTGGTGTGCCTTTTGGTCCTTACAAGGATTTTAGCTGCTTTCCACGGGATCCTATGGATGTAACATGAGCCATAACCGTAAGGAGAGCCATGGGGAACGTTTGACCAGTAAGAATGAAGTGACGTAGAAGCCAAAGTATGTGTGAAAACGCATATACTTGGTGACAAGGAAAGGCGTGGTCAGTCTGTACCAATAGGCACGGCAGACACCCTCTTGCTGCAGTAGATGAGGATTTGATGCTTTGTGTCAATAAAGATATTGAACTTAGTATCCGGACCCCTGTGATTGATGCTTATTCCACCCGAGTAGAAATTATACTACAGTAGCCAATGCTAACTTAGCCAAGTGTAGCCAACTCTACAAAGTCAAGTGTAGCCAACTCTAACATAGCCAAGAGTAGCCAACTCTACATAGCCAAGTGTAGCCAACTCTTACATAGCCAAGAGTAGCCAACTCTAACAAAGCTTAGAGTAGCCAACGCTTATTTAGCCTAATGTAGCCAACGCTAACTTAGCCAAGAGTAGGCAATGCTAACTTTACCATCAGAAAGTGACTCTAAATAGGGTAGGCTAAAAGAATAGCATTATAATGATATCTTTACTGATGGCCTGGACGTTGTGTGCTTTATCAAATCAATCCCTCAAACCAATGAGAACAAGTGATAGGTCTTTCTAATGGAACACTGGTCTCTGGGGGCCATGTGGGAAACTGCTTTGACTCTTTACTGTGGACCTGTTCAACATTCAAGAGCCTTTGATTGTCCGTATTCAACAAGTCCAATGGAATGCTCACTCCCCATTCCCTCCCGCAGTACAACTTTTCTGAAACACTTTACTATAACAAATATAAATACTGTAAACAAATAAAAAGAACAATTCAAAGATCAATAAAGTGACTGATGATATGCGCAAGTACAGTACAGCTAAAATAATGTGATATGTCATTTACAGTTTACAGTTGCTAAAAGACAGTCTACTAGGTATAAAGTGGGATATGAGCATACATATAGGTATATATATATATATACACAGGTAAGTAAGTATTTAACAGGCAGTGATCAGGGGTATGCAATTATAAAAAGCAGGAAAAATATATATAAATGTATATACAAGGTAGTGATCATATATAAATGTAAATACAAGGTAGTGATCATATATAAATGTAAATACAAGGTAGTGATCATATATAAATGTATATACAAGGTAGTGATCATATATAAATGTAAATACAAGGTAGTGATCATATATAAATGTAAATACAAGGTAGTGATCATATATAAATGTAAATACAAGGTAGTGATCATATATAAATGTAAATACAAGGTAGTGATCATATATAAATGTATATACAGGAGCAGGGATATGCAGTTCTATCCACAGTTAGAGATTAAAATATGTATGGCAGGTACATTGAAAATGTACACATTAACAGGTATCTTATCAATACATATGTAAACTATAGTTAGAGGTAGGTAGTTGTGATTTAATGTTAAAGACAGCGTTGTGATAGCATCAGCACTCAGCATAAAAACCCACTTCCTCTTTTGTTCAGAGGAAGTGGAAACTGTGCCTGCATCTGTGTGTGTGCGCGCACGTGTGTGTGTGTGTGTGTGTGTGTGTGTGTGTGTGTGTGTGTGTGTGTGTGTGTGTGTGTGCGCCTGTATCTGTCTGTGTGTGGGTGTGTGCGCCTGTCTCTGTGTGTGTTTCTGTGTGTTTCTGTGTGTGTATGTCTGTGTGTGGGTGTTTGCGCCTGTCTGTGTGTGTGTATCTGTGTGCTCATGTGTTGGTATGTGTGTGTGTGGGTGTGTGCGTCTGTCTCTGTGTGTGTGTCTGTGTGCTCATGTGTGTGTATGTGTGGGTGTGGGTGTGTGCGTCTGTCTCTGTGTGTGTGTCTGTGTGCTCATGTGTGTGTATGTGTGGGTGTGTGCGTCTGTCTCTGTGTGTGGGGGTTTGCGTGGATGACTAAATAGCAGCATAGAGACAAAGTGCATAAAAGTGAATATGAATGAGCAGTAATTGATTAAAATGAGCAGTAATTATGAAAATAAGTGAACATAAAAATATATGTGAGTCGTCCAAAGTGGACAATTAAATCACTTTTCATTGTTATATGTCTCACAAAGACACACACACACACACACACACACACACACACACACACACACACACCCACAGCTATATGAGAGTGTGTAGTGTGTATATATATACTGCAGTGGAGGCTCGTCCATTGAGGAAAGGGAGGACCATCCTCCCTAAAAATTAAATAGTATAACTTCTAGAAGCCCATTTAAAATTATATAAATACAATTTTGAGAACTACCGTAGCAAGCTAGAGTGAGACCGCAGTAATGACTATGACTTCAGACCGGCACAAGGAGTCCAGCTGACTGGCAGGGGAGGATCAGGAAGGGGGCGGGTCCTCCACAGCTGAAGTCAACCAACAGGGAAGTGACACACGTAGACATGCAGCAACACACACACACATGAGGGAAGCCATGGACATTAGAAGCACCACACACACCAGACAGACAGACAGACAGAAAGACAGACAGACAGATAGAGAAGAGAGACGACAGACAGACAGACAGACAGACAGACAGACAGACAGACAGACAGACAGACAGACAGACAGACAGACAGACAGACAGACAGACAGACAGACAGACAGACAGACAGACAGACAGACTGACAGAGACTGACTAGACGATGACAGACTGACAGACTGACTGATAGCTGAAGTCAACAAACAGGGAAGTGACACACGTAGACATGCAGCAACACACACACACATGAGGGAAGCCATGGACATAGAGAAGACACACAACAGACAGACAGACAGACAGACAGAAATACAGACAGAAATACAGACAGAGACAGACAGAGACAGAGACAGACAGACAGACAGACAGACAGACAGAGACAGACAGACAGAGACAGACAGACAGACAGACAGACAGACAGACAGACAGACAGACAGACAGACACTGCTGAAACAACGGCTGCTCTCTGCTTCTACAGAGAAAACCCACTTCCTCTTTTGTTTAGAGGAAGTGGAAACTGTGCCTAAATCTGTGTGTGTGCGCGCACGTGTGTGTGTGCGCCTGTCTCTGTGTGTGTGTCTATGTGCGCATGTGTGTGTATGTGTGTGTGTGGGTGTGTGCGTCTGTCTCTGTGTGTGTGTCTATGTGCGCATGTGTGTGTATGTGTGTGTGTGGGTGTGTGCGTCTGTCTCTGTGTGTGGGGGTTTGCGTGGATGACTAAATAGCAGCATAGAGACAAAGTGCATAAAAGTGAATGAGCAGTAATTATGAAAATAAGTGAACATAAAAATATAAGTGAACATATGTGAGTCGTCCAAAGTGGACAATTAAATACCTTTTCATTGTTATATGTCTCACAGTGACACACACACACACACATACACACACACACACACACACACACACACACACACACACACACACACACACACACACACACACACACACACACACACACACAGCTATATGAGAGTGTGTAGTGTGTATATATATACTGCAGTGGAGGCTCGTCCATTGAGGAAAGGGAGGACCATCCTCCCTTAAATAAAATAGTATAACTTCTAGAAGCTTTCACCAAGGTAAATTAACGCAATTTAAATAAATAAATAAAATAAGATTTCCGTACACTCACTACTCACTCAACACTCATTACTCACCTCAGAACGCTGTCCACCGGTTAGTTGGAAAAAGGCTGGCTCTCTCTCCACGTCGAGTCACAAAGAGATCAACCGTCTTTCTCCACCTCGAGTCACAAAGAGATCAACCGTCTATCTCCACCTCGAGTCACAAAGAGATCAACCGTCTTTCTCCACCTCGAGTCACAAAGAGATCAACTGTCTATCTCCACCTCGAGTCACAAAGAGAGGAACTGTCTATCTCCGTGCCGCGCCTTGCTGCTTTGGTTTTGGTAAGTTTAGGTTCCTCAAAAGTGACGTCATCTCGTGGCCCGCCCCCCTGGTGTCAATCCAGAAGCATAAAGAGAGAGAGAGAGAGATAAGTAAGAGGGAGAGGAGGAGGAGAGATAGATTTTTCAGTCTGTGTGTGTGAATATCTTACGGAGCTCTCTTCTCTATCTGTCTCTGTCTGTCTGTCTGTCTGTCTTTCTGTCTGTCTGTCTGTTGTGTGTCGTGCTT
>JANIIK010002198.1:2500-20000 GCA_027704905.1 Muraenolepis orangiensis | reverse complement strand
ATGTAGTCTTAAAGCCATTCCCACATGAAGACGCTCACTTGAAGGGAACAGGGATCTGGGTTCATGGCTCAGACTCTGTGGAAGGCGGGGAGCAGAGAGCTAAAGGGGCCGGTCTCACAGCCGTGGGAGACTAACGGAACATTTGAAACGGAGCTTAGAGCCTGAAGAAGGTGAGGAAGCAGAGGCTCTGTGTTGCTGAACAGGGAGAGGGAGAGGAAAGGGGGTGAGACTGAGAGGGAGGGGGTGAGACTGAGAGGGAGGGGGTGAGACTGAGAGGGAGGGGGTGATACAGAGCGGGAGGGTGTGAGCCTGAGAGGGAGGGGGTGAGACAGAGCGGGAGGGGGTGAGAATGAGCGGGAGGGTGTGAGACTGAGCGGGAGGGTGTGAGACAGAGAATGTGTGTGAGACAGAGAAAGGGGGGGGGGGTGAGACAGAGAGGGAGGGTGTGAGACAGAGAGAGGGTGTGGGACAGAGAGAGAGAGGGTGTGAGAAAGAGAGAGAGAGGGTGTGAGAAAGAGAGAGATTATATAAGACAGAGAGAGTGGGTGTGAGACAGAGAGAGAGGGTGTGAGACAGAGAGAGAGAGGGTGTGAGACAGAGAGAGAGGGTGTGAGACAGAGACAGAGATGATGTGAGACAAATAGAGAGGGTGTGAGACAGAGAGAGTGGGTGTGAGACAGAGAGAGAGGGTGTGAGACAGAGAGAGAGGGTGTGAGACAGAGAGAGAGGGTGTGGGAGAGAGAAAGAGGGTGTGAGACAGAGAGAGAGAGGGTGTGAGACAGAGAGAGAGGGGGTGGGAGAGAGAAAGAGGGTGTGAGACAGAGAGAGAGAGGGTGTGAGACAGAGAGAGAGGGGGTGGAAGAGAGAAAGAGGGTGTGAGACAGAGAGAGAGAGGGTGTGAGACAGAGAGAGAGAGGGTGTAAGACATAGAGAGAGAGGGTGTGAGACAAGAGAGAGGGTGTGAGACAGAGGGAGGGTGTAAGACATAGAGAGAGAGAGTGTGAGACAGAGAGAGCAGGTGTTAGACAGAGAGAGAGGGTGGGAGACAGAGGGAGAGGGAGGGTGTGAGACAGAGAGAGAGATGATGTAAGACAGAAGAGAGGGTGTGAGACAGAGGGAGGGTGTAAGACATAGAGAGAGGGTGTGAGACAGAGGGAGGGTGTAAGACATAGAGAGGGTGTGAGACAGAGAGAGGGTGTGAGACACAGAGAAAGGGTGTGAGACAGAGAGAGATTATATAAGACAGAGAGAGAGGGTGTGAGACAAAGAGAGAGAGGAGGAGAGAGAGAGGAGAGAGAGAGAGAGAGAGAGAGAGAGAGAGAGAGAGAGAGAGAGAGAGGAGAGAGAGAGAGAGAGAGAGAGAGAGAGAGAGAGAGAGAAACCAATAACACAGAGCCAAGCAAAACACCAGTGTCAGTCACGCCATATTCCGGCGTCTGGGGATCAGAGGCGTGACGTGCAACTCAACAGTGTCTAGTGTCTAATGGCGAGTGAACTGTTGAGTTGAGTTGCTTGTGCTTTTGTTCTCTCCCAATGCCAAGCAGAGGAAGGCGAGGCGGAATAACATAACACAATAGCAACAGAGAGAGAAAGGTCCCGCCTTGATCAGGCGGTGAAAGAGGGGCTCCAGGTGGTGGTGGCAAAAGGTACATACAAACACACACACACTACCCCCCCCCCCCCACACACACACACACACACACACACAAACACAACTTTGGCATGTTGTAGATGCATTTGTGAAGCGGTAGCACACAGTGGGCGAGGTCGAGCAGGATGGATAGCACAGTGTTCAAGTACTGCATGCCCTTATCTGGGTCTGCTGTGTGTGTGTGTGTGTGTGTGTGTGTTGTGTGTGTGGTGTGGACAGTGGCATGACAAATGCGTGAGGACATTTCTGACATGGAGATATCATCTCAATTGCTCTCTTCACATTTTTACATTTCACTTTCACTTTCTCTCTTTCTCGCTCTCTGTCTCTCTCTGTCTCTCTCTCTCACTATGTATCAATGCACGCTTGTGCATGTGTCCCAGGTGAGCAGCTGTCCAGGGTTTTCTGTAATGACTGGAGGGTTAGACACACACACACACACACACACACACGTACGCACGCACGCACGCACGCACGCACGAACACACAACACAAACACACATTCTCTCCTTTCTCTCTCTCCCTCCCTCTCTCTCCCAGGCTTGACTCCGAGGCTCAAACCAGGCCTGGGTGTGTTGGAGCTCTCTCTCTCTCTCTCTCTCTCTCTCTCTCTCTCTCTCTCTCTCTCTCTCTCTCTCTCTCTCTCTCTCTCTCTCTCTCTCTCTCTCTCTCTCTCTCTCTCTCTCTTCAACCTGCTCTGGAGAATGTTTTGACGGCTTCGCTGTTTTGCCAACGTGGTTATTATTATTATTTTTTAATCCAAGGTAAAGCACATAAATGAGTCACGAATGCCAACCGCTGTTTTAGTTTGCCGCTCTGTGATGAGTGATGAGAGTATTATGAGGCTATCGGTGGCCTTCTCCTCCTCCTCTTCATGTACCGCACGCACGCGGGTGACTTATGAACGGCTCTGATCGTCGCTCCATTCGCTTTAGTCTTTTGTTCCAGTGGACACGAGAGAGTGTTAGCGAGACCACATTTAGCCCCTCCTACCCCCCTCCGCTCCTATTGGCCCCCTATGACGTGTGCATCGCTCCAATGGGGACATGGCACGCATTCAGTCATGCTGCACACGCACGACCAGCACCTGCCATGACTCGCCTGCCTGCTAGCTAAATCTAAATCTAAATCTGGAGGATTGAATGGTCTTTATTGGTACATACGTACATGAACACACACAGTGAAATGTGTGCATTCAACCCATACTACTATTTAGGAGCAGTGGGCAGCTACTGTATATACAGCTGCCTCTGGAGCAGTGTAGGGGGGGGGGTGCCTTGCTCAAGGGCACCTCGGCAGTGCCCGGTGGTTTTTTTCAGGGACTTGAACCGGCGACCTTCTGGTTCCCCTCCCCCCGGGCCTAGTCCCATCAGACTGAACTATCCTGTTAGCCACCCAGCTCACTAGAAGAGCCCCTCTAGGCCGTCCTGTCTCTCAAGGTCATCAGGGTATGAACACACAGAGAGAGGTTGGGGGGGTGTGAGGGTGGGGGGGGGGGGGGGTAAAAAGTGTTGTTTCACCGGCTGATCTCGAGGATGAGGATCTTATTGCTGTGAAAGTGTTTGTTTTTGGGGGGGGATCAAAGTGCCTTTGCCGAACGGGGTACAGATCAGATCAGATCAGATCAGCTCAGCTCATGTACGACAGAGAGAGACGCTTTGGCACAGTGCCTGCCTCCCCTCCTAACACACCTCGTAACACGTGCCTTGACACAAGGCAACCCCCCCCCCCCCCCCCTTTCAGATTCACACATAGAACCCAGAGTAGAACCCAGCAGAATGTCTTGTCACAAGCCCGGTGACAAACACACTGCAACGTGTTCTCTTGAACAAGGAAGCCCTCTCTCAGTCTCTACAGCCCTGCTTCCAAAGAGGATTAGGATTATTTAAATCACAGAAAAGCAAACTCCGGTCCGACCGACGGTCTGAACTATGGCATCACGTGCCGTACATAACCGGTTATCTTCAACAAGGAGGCCCTCCTTTATAACGGCACAGGAGAAGTCTGGGCAGTCTCTGCCCCGCTTCCAAAGAGGATTAGGATTATTTTATAATCACAGAATAAGAAAGTGGGTTCTGAACTACGGAGAGGCTGGTTTGGTGCGAGAAGGAAGCAGCCGGCGCTCTCTCTCTCTCACTCAGCCTGAGGTTCCCTGCTCCTGACCGGGCGCTTCATTATGTGCAGGAGGAAAGCAAACGGAGGCTCTTCTTCAAGGCTGTTGGCTGTGTCGGAGGAGCCTTGCCCCGCCTTGGAGGCTTCCTGATTTGGTGAATGGTAAATGGACGGCCTTTCATACTCTCATGGCTTTTATTTTAAAGCACTGCCTTACAAGCCATGCCTCACATTCACCCATTCATTCATTCATACACACACACACACACATTCATCCACCGACGGCAGAGTCGGCCATACAAGGAGACAGCCGGCAGCGGTTAGTGGTTTCTCTTGCTCAAGGACACCTCAACCTGTTTTATGACCTGAGGAGGAACAGGGGATCGAACCAGCAACCCTTCTTGGTTGTGAGGCGACCGCCTCCTGAGCTACTGCCGCCCCAATGATTTGTAATTCTAAGATCTCTTGGTAGCCCCCTCTCTCCGTCCATCTTTCCCTTCGCTCTTTCTGGAATCTGGAAGAGTTGTTTCCTGTGGCTTCATTTGGGCGCCTGTCTTTGAATCGGTCACAATGTCTTGGTTTTCCTTAGTGTCTCTCTGACTCTCTGACTCTCTGACTCTCTGTCTCGCTCTCTGACTCTCTGTCTCTCTGACTCTCTGTCTCTCTGTCTCTCTGACTCTCTGACTCTCTGTCTCTCTGTCTCTCTGTCTCTCTGACTCTCTGTCTCTCTGACTCTCTGTCTCTCTGACTCTCTGACTCTCTGTCTCTCTGACTCTCTGACTCTCTGTCTCTCTGACTCTCTGACTCTCTGTCTCTCTGACTCTCTGACTCTCTGTCTCTCTGTCTCTCTGACTCTCTGACTCTCTGACTCTCTGTCTCTGTCTCTCTGTCTCTCTGTCTCTCTGACTCTCTGACTCTCTGACTCTGTCTCTCTGACTCTCTGTCTCTCTGACTCTCTGACTCTCTGACTCTCTGTCTCTCTGACTCTCTGACTCTCTGACTCTCTGACTCTCTGACTCTCTGTCTCTCTGTCTCTCTGACTCTCTGACTCTCTGTCTCTCTGACTCTCTGTCTCTCTGACTCTCTGACTCTCTGACTCTCTGACCTCGGGTCGTGAGAGGGACAGTGGAGACTCAGTGACCTGAGGTCAACGCACTGTAAATCCCTTCACTGTAATTTTTGCACTGTAAATTCTATTTCACTTTTCACTTTTCACATGTCACTTTTTCAGTATTCATCTGAGTTATTTATTAGTATTTTATTACTACCAATTTACACTATACGTATTGTTGTATATTGTATATACCTACGTATTACTGTAATAATACTGTAAATTGTGCAATTCATCTGTCAATACATTTAGATTTAATTTAGAGTTAATTTAGTTATATTTAGTTTATACTAGTTTAGTTTAGTTTAGTTTGTTGTTATTTAGTTTTAGGTATTAGTATATTTTGTGTGCATTTATCCCCCCTGTCTCAACTGTTGCACCTTCATTTCCCTGGGGATGAATCAAGTGTGTTGAGTGTTGAGTGTTGAGTGTTGAGTGGGCGTGGGAGATAGCATGGAGCGTGATGTCCTACTCTGGCTCCTGGTGGATTCTACTGTTGATTCCACCAGTCTGCTGCTAGTAGTGCTTTTCTTCTCTGGTTCCACCATGGTTCTTTTCCTAAGCCTGGCCCTTCCTTCCTTCTTTTTTTCTTCTATCAATAGATATTTGAAGATGAAAAAAACAACAGCTGTTGTGTTCTATGAGGATATGACAGGATAACAATGGAAAGCAACACGCCGACGACAAATGATCCGTTATTACGTTATCGGTAGCCCTATCCCCCCTTTGCTTTGACTTTGGCGGACGAGGCTTTGCCCTCCTGAAGCTCTTAGTATCGGGAGACACGGCTCCGACTGACTGCGCTGCTGCCGCATGCGGCGTAGTTTGAGCTCAGGTCGGCGTCTCCTTCAGTCCCCGTCCTCCTGGCCTCCTCAGGCCCACGTGAGGGTGACCAGCCTGGCTTGCTGCAGTGCTGTCCGTGGTCATCCATTATATCCCCCCTCCTCCTCCTCCTCCTCTCCTCCCTTGCTCCTCTCTTCCTTATCACCCCTCTTCTCTCTCTCTCTCTCTCTCTCTCTCTCTCTCTCTCTCTCTCTCCCTCTCTCTCTCTCTCTCTCTCTCTCTCTCCTACTCCCTCTCTCTCTCTCCTTCTCTTTCCCTCTCTCTCTCTCTCTCTCTCTCCTTCTCTCTCTCTCTCTCTCCTCTCCTCCCTCTCCTCTCTCTCTCTTCCTCTCTCTCTCTCTCTCTCTCTCTCTCTCTTTCCTCTTCCCTCTCTTCTCTGTTCCTCCTTCTCTCTTTCCTCTCTCTTGTTTTGTATGTTATCCCCTCTTTCCCTGTACTGTGTGTGCAAACACACACACAGACACACACCAAGGCGCTGGTTGTTTTCACACAGGCCAGCGTGATCTTAGATATGACCACCATGAGGACCACTTATGGTCCCAGTGTGGCCGTGTATCCCAGCTCTTTCCTGATTTTGGTGGGCTTCTCCTCTCTCTTTATCCTAAACCCTGGTGGCCCCTCACGTGACTGTGGGCCAAAAATACACAAATGTTGATCACCGTTTATCCGCATTATCCGCATTATATCTTTTTAGGTGCTTGTACTTACAATTTAGAGATTTGTGGCTGGCTGGTGGGATTCTACTTTAATATGGGAACCCTAGCGTTTAACCAGTAGTAGTAGTAGTAGATCCTGGTGCCAACCCTGTTCTGTTCAGATACGTTTATTCCTATATTGACTGTGGGTAGAGAAATGTGTACGAACAGCGGTAACAGTACACGCTCATCCTTGTCCTACATCTAGTTGCCATAGCAACGAATGTTGATATCAATGAAAGGGCCCTCTCTCTCTCTCTCTCTCTCTCTCTCTCTCTCTCTCTCTCTCTCTCTCTCTCTCGCCTCGGCAGTTGGAAAATGGTCCATTCGCTGGACGTTTCAAAAGGCCTTTTAATGAGAGTCACGGAGACCTTTTACATCCTTAGGATTCATTTAGCTGTCCTATCCGGTCACTTGATGCTTCATGAGGAAAGCGCATTGTAGCAGCGCTGCTTTCACGCCACCAAAGTGGCTTTTCCAAGGCACATGTAGAACGCCGTTACAACCTCTGGACTGCACTGCCAAGGTAACCCTTGAGCAAGGCACCAGAAGGCACTGCTCGCCGGGCAGCTGTTTATATATACAATAGCTGCCCACTGCCCCTAATACTAGGATGGGTTAAATGCAGAGAAACACATTTCTCTGTTTGTGTGTGTGTGTGTGTGTGTGTGTGTGTGTGTGTGTGTGTGGTGTACATGTATGTACAGAGGATTCAATCCTCATCCTCACGGTACACGGGACACATACTAGTTGGGTAGAATCATTTGTTATTGTAAATGACAAGACAGGAGATGAGCGCTGGATGATTCCCAGCAGCTCAGGAGGTAGAGCGGTCGTCACACACAACCCGAAGGTTGCTGGTCCGATCCCCCCCCCCTCCAGGCTCCTCCTAGCAAAAGTGTCCCCAGAGGTGTCCCTTACCCTCACTTCTCCCGACTCCCTGCCGGCTGTCTCCTTGATGGCTGACTCCGCCCGTCGGTGGATGAAGGTGTGTATGAATGGGTGAATGTGAGGCGTGACACTTTGGATAAAAGTGCTATATAAATGCCAGTCCGTTTACCACGTAGCATTAGCCTACTCTATTGTAGGAGTCCCTCCTTGCTTCTCCGCGGGTTCTCCACCATTATACGCCTTGTTGTACAGTATGTCGGGGGAGTTAGTACTTAAATGGCACAGAATCACTAGAACCTGTGTTTAGATCGGCGTTCAACTGCCGCGTGCATAACTCAAGGAATAGACATCGAGGCGCTTTGTTTAAATGTTTAGAAGCCCAAGGTTATCCTTTTCCCGCTCTTCTTCTCCGGGGGAAAGTATGGAATGTTGATTGCAATAACACATTTAGCTAGCTTGGCCTCAGGTTTATTTGAGCTGGGGCTTGTTATGTTATGGCACTTAGTGGAGGAACTGGGTGGTTTGAGGTCGTTGAGGGACTACTCTTGTCTTCGGCACAGTCCCTGGCTATTTACCCACGGTGCATCCGAGGTGAACACAAAATGAGTCGAGGCCAGGAGGTCCAAACCAGAACTTTCCCAACCGGCGCGGGAATTCGTCACCTGCGCTCAGCCAAAGAATTTGTATCGACAGAACACACTTAGGCGCAGAGAATTCAATTCTTTGAATTGCCCGACACACACACACACACACACACACACACACACACACACACACACACACACACACACACACACACACCGCTGTCTCGCAGCTCAACAATATCGAGCTTTAAGCTGTTCTTCAGGCCAATATCTTAGGAGAGGTGGAAGAAGTTTGTCATGATTATGAGTGTGTGTGTGTGTGTGTGTGTGTGTGTGTGTGTGTGTGTGTGTGTGTGTGTGTCTGTGTGTGTGTGTTCCGGAGCAACCTTTTAAAGTGCAGTGCATCCCCCAGCAGGAATATGAACGTGTCCCGTGTTCTCTAACCAGCCCAGAGCGCAGCCCCCTTGGCCTCCACCAGACTCACATATGGACCACCCTATAGGAGGCAGCCTGGCATGCAGACACAATGACTCAACTGGTCCTCTGTTGTTGACGCTAGTTTGAAAGGGGGAGGGGTAAGGGTGGGGATGGGGCAAAGGGGGGGGGGGGGTTTGCTCACAGCTGAAGAACACATTGAAACAGGGACAGACGTAGCATTTGGCAAGCAGTGATACAGAGCTGGGCTCTTTCCTTGGTCCCCGCCACCCTGCAGGTACAGTGGATCATCCATTAGGGAAATCATTTGCCTTTCTTGCAACCCACTAGTTTTGGTTTAGCTTTGTGTGTGTGTGTGTGGTGTGTGTGTGTGTGTGTGTGTGTTGTGTGTGTGTGTGTGTGTGTGTGTGTGTGTGTGTGTGTTGTGTGTGTCGAGTGTGTGTGTGTGTGGTGAGTGTGTGAGTGTGTGGGGTTGGCTGTCTGTGGTCCTTGACCCACGCTTCAATCAGAGCCGGATCCACCGTATCTCTCACTGTGGCGATTCAACCCTCCTGGGGGACGCAGGGCTCTGGTCCCTGGGGGACGCAGGGCTCTGGTCCCTGGGGGACGCAGGGCTCTGGTCCCTGTGACCCCAGCCTCTTGCCTGGGGTCGCCGGGCTTCCGCTGACGTGGCGATAATCCAGGATGGATGGGGTTAATTGCGTGTCCTGTGTCCACCCTGGCTTCCTTCCTTCCCGTACCGTCCAGATGTCCTCTCCTCCGGGTGGAAGGCCTGTCGGGTGTTGCTTAGTGACAGGGGGGGGGGGGGGTACAAAAGGTGGAGGCTGTTCAAAATGATGGACACATGTCACAGTTAAATGTCAAAAGTAAAAAATGTACTTAAGTCTCTGGGATAAGCATTAGGGCGTGGCACGGGCGGCTTGCTTTGACATAGAGTGATGGTTTAAAGGGGAATTGGAGCTGGGATAAGCACCGTGGTGGTTTGTTAACGGCTCCAGCGGTGCTTTCCGGGGAGCCACGCGGAAGGCTGACAAACAAAGCTCTTTGTGTTGACTCAAAGGGAAGCAAACGATCCATCATGGTCGCTGCTGAGGGTTCCTTAATGCAAGGCAGCCACACACCTGTGACACCACAGCGCTGCCACATACCTCAACTGTTGGCTTCAAATCTCTCCGGGGCGTTGGCTTATCGCCCCCGAGCCAGTTCTCCGACTCGACTAATCAACTGCTACTGACCCGCCGGTCGGCTGACCGGCTCTTAAGGCATTCCTTAAGTCTCCTTGTGTGTGTGTGTGTGTGTTTTGTCTCTCTCTCATCTCTCTCTCTCTCCTCTCTCTCTCTCTCTCTCTCCTCTCTCTCTCTCTCTCTCTCTCTCTCTCTCTCTCTCTCTCTCTCTCTCTCTCTCTCTCTCTCTCTCTCTCCCGTGGCGTCTGGTGGTGGTGGTGGCGGTGGTGGCTGGTGGTGGTGGTGGGTGTGGTCGGTGGTGGGTGGTGGCGGTGGTGGTGGTGGTGGTGGTGGTGGCGGTGGTGGTGGTGGTGGTGGTGGGGCGGTGGCGGTGGCGGGTGGGGTGGCGGGGGCGGGTGGCGGTGGCGGTGGTGGTGGTGGTGGCTGGTGGGTGGTGGCGGGGTGGTGGTGGTGGGGTGGCGGTGGTGGTGGCGGTGGTGGTGGTGGTGGTGGTGGGGTGGTGTTAGGTCTGTACTTATCCCAGCCCTCACAGCCAGGGTCTAAAGGATCGTTGGGGTATTTCCTCAAGAGACACCGCGGACATGGAGAAGCCGGGTACCTGATATGTACCTGGCGTCCGATCTGGTATTCCTCCGTCCGAAAATGATGCATGGTAAGCCACAGCTTTCAGAACCATGTCACGATATATAGACCTTAGTTCCATGTCCTTACACAGCCACAGTTAGAGTTCCACAGCCGTGGTCCCCTCACCTGTACTGGACCCCACCCTAAACACCTCCCATGGCCTCTGAACTGACCCCTACCATGTGATGTGAACAGTGGCGTGGTGTTTTGGATCCCAAGAAATGTTTTAATTTCTCTTCTGAACAGAGAACAAGAGGCACAAAGGCTGATAGATGTTTCAAAAAGTACGTCCTAGGTTATTACTAGGAAATTCATCACTCATAACTCATCATAGTCATAACTTTGTGTTTTATTATGGGTAAACTCAATGTTGCCTGACTGAAGAATCCCTAATGGTTTTCTTTGGGGTGCCGGGCGTCTCTTAGGGCGCTCATACCCCTGTCGCCCATCACTGTCATACAGAACTGATATTTTCCTATGCAGGCAACCCGTCCATTTCAGTGAGATTTGGAACTCAGCCCTTTTCCCCTTGAGAGACAGAAAACCCTACAACGCATTGTCACCGTTATTATTTACCATATGTACTGTACATTTGAACAGATTGTAAACAATGACTTCATGAAAACAATTGAACTATCCCTTATAATGTTCCAGCTTGAATAAAAGTGATAGTGAGAGGACAGATTCCGATGTAGGGATCCAATGGCAATGGCTTAAGATGTGCAACTTGATGGTTTGTACTGAATGAGATCCTGTCAACAGATTGAAACAGCAGGCTGAGGTGTTAGCAGTAGTGTTAAACCAGGGGAACCTGCATCAATTCAACTCTCACCCATCAGTGTTCAAACGCTACGGGGCCTCATCGGGGTAGCCTATGACAGGAATGCCCTAATTAGCCCCGTTAATTGGTGTTCAATTGACCGTCGAGCCGAACAGATTTGCAATGTGGTCGGTGTTAAAGCCTGTTTGCTCACGGGAAAGACTCACATTAATCCTCCATCAGGGTTTCTCCACACTTTTTTCTGCGCTGGGTTTCGTTCCATCTTGTCAGAAGCCGATCGTCTGTTTGATTTGTTGTTGGTCCTCTCTTCAGTGGTCTGTGAGCGTGCTGTGTGTGTGTGTGTGCGTGTCGTGTGTGTGTGTGTGTGTGTGTGTGTGTGTGTGTGTGTGTGTGCGCAAAACTCAGACGTTATAAATTAGAGGGCCACACAGGATCTCCTGCAGCTTCAGTATCCATCCAACAGACGGCTCAGATCATCTGCCTCCCTTAGTACACTGTTGAATCACACATCTTGAGTGTTACTTCGAAGAAGAAGAAGAAGAAGAAGAAGAAGAAGAAGAAGACTTTTGACTTTTGAAAAACACTTTATTTACACTAGCTAAATTTTGATCAAATAACTGAACAAAAAAGACAACAGAAACAACAAAGACAAAAACAAAAAAAACAAAACACTCAAAATGGTACATTAACAACTAGGGCCTAAAAATGTGTGCAAAGTGCAAGTTCTCCTCCACAACGGAACACACAATGTCCTCGTGACACCACCGCTGTTTGAAAGCATCTAAGTCTCCAACATGTTTATAAAAGCGATGCTCTAAACAAAGTCTGGCCCTTATGTTGCACAGCCAGATTGCTTTAGCCTCTTCCCCTTTCCTGTTTTCTATTCTGTTTTCCTGCTCAGATAGATGGCCATCTTCGCTTCGCCCGAGAGGTAGTTCAGGAGCTGCCACTTTTCTTTCTTTGCTTTTTTTCTGGAGCTCCCATGATAAAAACACTCTCCGTGAAAACTATACCAAAAAGATTAAAAACCCATGTTAAAAGAGTGAAGAAACCCGTGAGTCTCTTGCACTCTGTAAAAACATGGAAAACAGTCTCTCTAAAACCACAAAATGGACACTTGTTAAAAACAGCAGGATTAAAGGTGGAGATGAAAGAATTACAGGCAATGGCACCGTGTAAAATTCTCCACTGGAGGTCGGCAGTACGTTTTTTTATGGGAGGTTTGTATAAAATCCTCCACTGTGGGCCTGGTCCGCTTCCTGCGCCCAGTCTGGTGCTCCACACAGTGGAGGCCCTGTCCTTCAGCACATTTCTGTTGGTCGCTTTCACAATGTTCATGTAAATTGTTCTCCTATCAGCTCTGTGTACTGTCATTTTTTCGGAGTTTGCGACCTGGAGCAGGGGGCCGGTCAGTTCTCCGAGCCCTGGGCTCAGGTAGATCTCTGGGAACGGGTCTGCTGGGTCCGGCCTGGCTCCTCCCTGTCCGTAGCTCCTCAGCAGTCTCTTCTCCTCAGGGCAGAGGATCTGGCTCCAGAGCTGAAGAATCCTCTGGGCCACCCGGACAGAGTGCAGACCCAGCAGAGAGCCCAGGGCCTGGGCATCGCTCAGCTCCGGCCCCACTGCATCCACCAGCTGCTGAAGGCACAGGGTCTTGGAACGGCACAGCGCCACCGTCAGGCCGGGTGTTTCGCTGTTGCTGACGTCCAACCTGGCATTGTGGATCAGAGGCTCTCTCAACAACCAGTACAGAGAGTCAGTCTTTGGACACCTTTTATGGTCAAAAAGGGCCCAAGACTTAAAAACGCCCTGATAAAAAGGAGGTAGCCCACTTAACTTTAAGATGTTTAAATCTGTTAAAAACAGAGCAGCATCCAGCCCCAGGTTACTCACGCGTCTGAGAATGCAGCTGCTCACCTCTCTCCACACCAAATCAGCCGGGCCGGTCAGATATCTCTGTAAAAACTGCATCCTAAAAGTGGCCATTCGGCTGGCCAGGTGGATAAGGCCCTGTCCCCCCTCCTCTCTAGATAAAAACAGCACCCCCTGTGGCACCCAGTGTAGACCCTCCCAAAAAAAATCCACCAATTTTTTTGTATTTGGGCAAGTAGCCTGAGGGAGGGTCCACACAGGTAAGACGGTGCAACGGTTGATGCATTTTTTTTATTACTCCTGCGTTTAGTAGCAGTCTTTTTTTTATTCATCATTTCTGTTGCCACCTCCTCTTCCTCCATCTCAGCAACCTCCACCTGCTCCCCCCATGTTTTCTGCTCCTCTCCTGTTTTTCCCATATATGTTTCACTCTCCATATCTTCCTCCTGTGTTTTACTGACTTCACCTGTCTCTACACTTTCTTTTGCCGAATCACCTTGTGGTTCATTGCTTATCTCAGGGGTTTTTCACCCTTTTTTTTTGTTTTTTATCTTTTTTCCCCCATCCCCCTTTTCTTCTGCTTCACACAAAAACCACCACCTCATCCTCCTGAACGTAATCACCCTACACCCTCACCCTGTGCAACACCACAGTCCCCCAAGCCGGACACATCACGCAGAAACGCGCTGTATACCTCGCCCTCGCCCGCGCCCGCTCCGCGTCCGAGACGTCACCACCGCGCGCCACCGCCGACTGCTCAGGAGCAGCGTCGCTGTCAGCAGCAGCGGCCGCCTCCGGAGGGGGGCCCCCTCCCTCAGCAGCAGCCACCTGCTGCTCCATTGCAACCGGCGCATCAGCCGCTGGCGCGGCAGTCCGCCCCGGCACAGCCACGGGCGGTTTCGGCGCAACAGCCGCGGGTGTGCCTGGCGCAGCGGCGGACGACCCCGCCGCTGGCGCGTTAGACGGCCCAGCCGGCGCATTAGACGGTCCGGCCGGCGCGTTAGACGGCCCCGCGGCGCGTTAGACGGCCCCGCCGGCGCGTTAGACGGCCCAGCCGGCGCGTCATCCGGACCCGCGCTTCGGACAGGCACTCACGGTGTGCCCCTCTTCCCCACAACCAAAACACTTCATAACCGATGATGTTGCAAAAATCACGTAGTCATAATCATCTACTTTAACGTAAAAACGGAGGTTAAGCTCCGCATTCCGATTGTTCAGTATCATATACACCTGTCTGCGGTGAGACACTACGTGTTTCAGCAACTGAGACTTACATCCAGACAGCATCTTTTTCATTGGAGAAACAAGTTTCCCATGTCCTGGACAGTTCTCTACTGAGGAACTCATCAGTTATGAAGGGGGGGACATTTGAAAGTATAACTTTGGTTGCGGGCAGCATCAGCGGCTGCACCTGTACAAACATCTCTCTCACCGTGATGCCCGTCTCGATGACGCAGTTCACCTTCTCCACCTGATCCAGAAAGATCACCACCGCACGTCACGTCATCCGCGCCAAGGACTTGATACTTCCGTGTCCGACCTTCTCCCCCACGGCCAGCCCGATCTCCTCCACAGTGCACGCGAAGCCGGCGGAGATCTTAATGCCATGCTTCCGCGTGAGCTTGGCAAAGTCTCCATTTACCATGGCGCCGTCAGACGCCGGCTGGCGAGATGCCGGCAGGAGAAGCCCACACAAACACCCACACACCACCCAAAAGCACGAAAAGTAACGCAAAACAAACTACCACCTATAAACTATGTTAAATTAAACCCATTCACAAAAATAAGGAAATATACGAAACGTCTCGCTCCTCTCTCTTCACCCTCCGAAAATCCCAGCATGCACCAGGAAAGAAGAAGAAGAAGAAGAAGAAGAAGAAGAAGAGAGAAGAAAGAAGAAGAAGAAGAAGAAGAAGAAGAAGAAGAAGAAGAAGAAGAAGAAGAAGAAACCCTGAAAGACCCAGATCTGCCACTCTGAAAGCCTCTGAGCCTTCGCCAAGATGGGCATCTTCCACCTAAGCACCTCAGCTGTTTCTAAGCAACCTCCTGCCTCAAGCAAGGAGGAGATCCGCTGAGACCAGCCTCAACGGGATACACCGGTGGAACCACGGATTGACGATGGAACTATATATACTGTATATTAACGTATGCATTGACAAACAACTAAAGAATATAATTTTTCTTGGCTTATATACAAATGTTTTTATTCGTTTTTTCATATATTTATGTATTACCTATTTCTAATATATATATATTTTTGTTATAATATTATTATAAATAGTATTGGCTATTGTGGCGGCCGGTGACATCCGAAGTAGGAGGGGCACAGGGGTAATTATTATTTTTTTTAAATCATATCTGCTGTGCAATACCGGATTTGCCCAGACGGTGGCGCCATTTCACCATGTAAACGGACCGAGAGGGCTAATTAAAATAAAAAACTATACATAATAAAACCTCACCGTTACTCATTCTACTCTGTATTGCATATATGTATATTGACTGAACATTCTTTACTTACTGCTTAATTTCTTTTTTACTTACTTTATTTTTTACTGTATGTAGCACAATCAATCAGTATTCTGTATTTTGTTGTGACAAATAATAAACAAACTTGAAACTTATGGTGAAAGAACATTTATTATATGGTGCCTAACTTGCAACATGAGGTCTCTCCCACACACACGGGTCTCAATCTCCTCTCCTCAGACAGCAAGACGCAAACTGACTCATTAACAAATGCTTCTGAATTTAACTAATTAAATAGAATACAAATGATTAATACATTCGACCACAGCATATATTAGCAGACAAACACACGGAGGACCCTGTAGCTAGCATTGGGGAAGCACGTGTCCACGATAAACTTACAAAACCCCAATCCACACCGTTTACATACAAATGACACAAGCTGCATGTTTATACAGAAGACCAACATTTCTTATCCCCTTTACTTTACGTTTACATCGTCCACAATAAAAATAAATGTAAAACTATAACCGGGACAACAAAAACGTACCTTTCCTCAGACAGCAAGACCGAACTGAGAGCAGAGCAGTACAGGCTTTACAAATAAGGTTCAACTAGGCTATGAATTGCGCATGCGTGACTGGTTTTCTTTGCTCACGCATTCACGCATGCGCCACTCAATTTGCTCACGCATGCGCCACTCAAATTGAGTCGCGCATGCGTGACTCGTTTCTTTGTTCGGGCGCAATGAAATGCGCTCCCACAGATCGTATTTAGGACCCTTGATAGGCTACATTTAATTGCTTGATCCATTTTCATTGGCCGCTTGCGCGCAGTGACGCGGAGATCCTGGGCGCACCGCCGGTGCGCCCAGGTTTGGAGGTAGGTACCAGATTTATATGAGAGTGACGTCAATGACAAACGAGGGGGAGAATAGCACGCACGCACGCACATCAGTTGGTCACGGGGCCCGGGCTGGCCGGTGTGGCTCCACCGCGGGGAGTTGAAATGAAGCGTATTTCCTGGGAAAAGGGTATGGCAGGTTGTGTGTCTGGGTCTTTACAACACCAGCCCTGAAAGGACAGCATTGCTGATCAGCGATTTGTTGAAAAGCAATCCCATTTACATTTCTGCAGCTACTTAAAATAAATGGTATCAAATGTGATGGGTTGAAACAAAGGCCTCTTTGGGTGTGAAACCTTTGCTGAGCTCCATCCCCCAGCTTATCACCGTGTCTCAGTGTCTGCTGCTCGCCACAGGCAGTGCAAGATGGAAGCTTACTCAATATAGTTTGGCCTTTCCATTCAACCCCTCATATTCCAAAGGTCCTTAATGAAAAGCCCTTGTCAGGTGATTGATTTGTGTACCTTGATTGGCTCCAGGCACTAGTGTGGGACAGGGTGTACAGGCCGACACTTTGGGCACACAAAAAAAACGTTGACAAGCTTTTTTGCCCCAAGAGACAGAAAACCGTACGAGATTCAAGATTCAATGGAATGCTTACTCCCCATTCCCTTCCAAGGATTTATAAAAACACAACACTATAACAATACGACACACAATGGATTGTCATGCGTGTTTACAATATGTCCATTTGAACAGATTGTAAACAATGACTTCATGAAAACGATGGAAAGCGTCCCAGTGTTCCAGCTCCATGAACGTATTGTCTCTGAATGAACGAGGGGAGCCTGAATCAATTCAATTCTCCCCTTTGGGGGTCAAGGCTGGGCCTGATCAGAGAAGCCTAGAGTCGGGTTTCATCACCACATTTACATTAGCATTAGAATATGTTGATGGAAACAGCCAAATACACTTTCTCTGCTTTGAGTACAAGTTGATAGGCTCGCTTGAGGTGGTTTTTTAACAGATTTTAATCAAATTGATGTGCAAAAGCAGAGATGGAAACCACTTTGCCTCATCAATTCTGACAGAGTCAGAACTTTGAACTCACGTGACTTACGCTGTGGGCTCCTTCTCAAGATGTCCTATGACCCAAAAACCACATGGCTGATGTCACCGTCCAATACGCCTTTGCTTTATTTTTGGCTTTGTGCGAACTTCCAAAAGTTGGCTTCGACTGTAAACCCAGCGTTTTGACAGGGAAGCCATAGTTAGCAGTTCATTTGTGTATTAAATCGACCAATTGAGCCACTGTGGAAGTGCAAAGGAATCCCTGGAATGCTGTCCCAAACACACAGACCACAGTGTGTGGGTCCAAGAGAAATGAATGCAGTATTCTTTTCCCCCG
>JANIIK010002197.1:27500-47500 GCA_027704905.1 Muraenolepis orangiensis | reverse complement strand
CAAAAAACAAAAATACATCAAACACACAACCACACACACAGTGAGACAATGGTGAGTGTGTGTGTGTGTGTGTGTGTGTGTGTGTGTGTGTGTGTGTGTGTGTGTGTGACACACAGAAAGATAAAGTGTTACTTTCAAGAATCTTGTGAAAATAAGTGATATATTGAGAATATGAGTGACAGATGTATACATATATATATACATATATACACACATATCTATCTATAGATCTATATGGGTCATACATGGACAAGAGCGTAGTACATTATTTGCTGCAAACAAACAAACAAACAAACAGTTAAAGTGAATTCCCCCCGCATCTCTCCAGCATCTTTAGAACCAAAAAGATATATTCCTTCATGCCTTCTTCCAAGCCTTCTCCTCTCTCAGGGCTCCACATCCCGCCCACATCCGGTCCAAATCCCACCCATAACGGTCCAAATCCCGCCCACATCCGGTACACATCCCGCCCACATCCGGTACACATCCCGCCCATATCTGGTCCACATCCCGCCCATATCTGGTCCACATCCCGCCCACATCAAGTCCAAATCCCGCCCACATCAAGTCCAAATCCCGCCCACATCTGGTCCAAATCCCGCCCACATCCGGTTCAAATCCCGCCCACATCCAGTAAACATCCCGCCCACATCCGGTACACATCACGCCCACATCCGGTCACACATCCCGCCCACATCCGGTCCAAAATCCCTCCCACATCCGGTCAAAATCCCTCCCACATCCGGTAAATATCCCGCCCACATCCGGTACACATCCTGCCCATATCCGGTCCAAATCCCACCCACATCCGGTCCAAATCCCGCCCACATACGGTCCAAATCCCGCCTGTGTAATTATATAAATGTGTGTTTGTGAAAGTGTGTGTGTGTGTGTGTGTGTGTGTGTGTGTGTGTGTGTGTGTGTGTGTGTGTATGTTCTATGTGTGTGTGTGTGTGTGTTCTATGTGTGTGTGTGTGTGTGTGTTCTATGTGTGTGTGTGTGTGTTTCTATGTGTGTGTATATATTTTTATACATACACATTTATTTCTGAGTGTGTGTTTGTGTGCATGTGTTTGTTTGTGTTTCTATATGTGTGTGTGTGTGTGTGTGTGAGTGTGTATTTCTATGTGTGTGTGTGTGTGTGTGTGTGTGTGTGTATTTCTATGTGTGTGTGTGTGTGAGTGTGTATTTCTATGTGTGTGTGTGTGTGTGAGTGTGTGTATTTCTATGTGTGTGTGTGTGAGGGTGTATTTCTATGTGTGTGTGTGTGTGAGTGTATTTTTCTATGTGTGTGTGTGTGTATTTCTATGTGTGTGTGTGTGTGTTTTTCTGTGTGTGTTGCTACAAGCGACACAGAGACACTGAGGAACCATAACCCCCTAACCCAAACCCAGGGAGGAGGTCCTCCTGGGTGAATGTGGACTGGAAGGTGTGGATGAGTGTCAGTGTGTCTGAGGACCCTCCTCCATCTGGGGACACTCTGTAGAAGGAGAGAGAGCCAGCAGGTCGGTCCACATACACTCCTACTCTGTTAGAGGGGGGGAGATCTATGGCTGTATGACTACCGTTGTACCAGACATAGTAACCATCATCATGACAAACAAGACTCCAGGACTTGTTGCTCCCTCCAAGCCAGCTGTCACCCCGTCCTCTCCTAGTGATTCCTCTGTATGTCACTCCTATAGAAACACCTCCTCCTTTCCTCTCCACCTCCACCTCCCAGTAACAGTGGTCAGTCAGACCCTCTCTACACAACACCTGGGGATGGGAGTCAAATCTCTCCAGGTGATCAGGATACGACTCCTCCTCCTTTCTAACCATCGTCACCTTCCTGTTGTCCTCAGACAGAGAGAGGTTTCTGTGGGCTGTGTTTGGGTCCAGTGTGAGTTCACACTCATCTGGTGGGAGAGAAGGAAAGACATGATGAGTCTACACAGAAACACTACATATAAAATACACCTACAAGTATCAGCTACTACCCTGTTACGTCCCAGCTCGTGGAGAGTGGGAAAGAACATTTAACCAGTTGGTCAATAAGAAGTTGTTTTAATGAATGAAAATACAATAACATGGGCAAAAACAGCCACAATCAAACAAAAGCCCCTAAGGCAGCAAGTTACATGAACACCAAAGGACCCGAGGGAACTCTTTACATAAGGGTGGTATTATAGGCCCAAACCAAACAAACTAACAAACTAAAGAACCCTCCCTTCTACCAGGGGAAACAAATCACAGATCACCCCCGCAGTGGGTGCCTTGCGGCCCCTCCCCCGCAGTGGGTGCCTTGCGGCCCCTCCCCCGCAGTGGGTGCCTTGCGGCCCCTCCCCTACGCCACTGGGTGTGAGTTAGTGATGTGTCGGTCGCGAACGAGCCGGCTCTTTGTAGTGAACGACGGGAGCCGGCTCTTTTTAGTGAACGACGGGAGCCGGCTCTTTTTAGTGAACGGGAGCCGGCTCTTTTTAGTGAACGGGAGCCGGCTCTTTTCAGTGAACGGGAGCCGGCTCTTTTTAGTGAACGGGAGCCGGCTCTTTTTAGTGAACGACGGGAGCCGGCTCTTTTTAGTGAACGGGAGCCGGCTCTTTTTAGTGAACGGGAGCCGGCTCTTTTTAGTGAACGGGAACCGGCTCTTTTTAGTGAACGGGAGCCGGCTCGCACCGCCAACGAGCCGTTATTGATTAGTTGCGGGTGCTCCGCGTACTGCAGTGACTGGATGTCACGCCATGCTGTGCATCACGTGAGGATAGATAAGGAGGAGGGCGGCGCGTGCTCAGTGCTGGTTGCTAACAGAGGGAGAGGAGAACACGCGGGGAAGGGTCCGTTTGCGCCGCGCTAATAAGATGAGTGAAAGTAGGAAAAGAAGCAGCACTTGGCTGCATTTTAACAATTGTGCAAACACAAAGGCAGAATGCAGCATTGTCAACATGAAGCTCTCATATAGAGCAGCTCCACAAACCACCTCCACAGCCACTTGAGAACTGAGCATCCAACAGTTCAGTTGGAAGTCAAAAGGCTGCCTGCTTCTGCCAGTGGTCTACTCCACCTGTTGCTGCTGCAGCTACAGGATCTACCCCCCATGCGTCAGGTACCCAAACACCAACAGCTACACAGACCTCAATAAGACAATGGATATCAAAGGCAATGAATGACCCCAGCTAGACACAACATAGTGGATGAAGAATTGGCCAAAATGATTGCAAGTGATTTCCAACCATTTTCCATTGTGGAGGACAAGGGATTCCTTCACACAGGCTCTCAATCCAATGTATGTTCTGAAACAGGGCAGATAATAACGGACAGAAGAAACCGGATCAACCCTCTAAGCTGAGGCACTTGGTCTTCCTCAATGCCAATCTGCCCTGAAAAGAAGAAGAACAGGTTACCGTTTGATAGTTGACCGTGGGAAGTTCATTAGAGACTGTTTGATACTGCTGTTTTGCACATTACAATACATTTATTTATTATTATGTTTTTTTATGATAGAGACTGTTATTTGCTGCAGTTTTGAGCATTGCAATATATTTATTTTCATTATGTTATTTATTTATGATCATTTATATTTTTTAAGATTTGATGTCAGCTGTTGCTGTCTTTTGTTCTATATTTTATACTGAAATAGAGCCCTGCTGTTTTGTTAGGGTTTTTTTTAAATAAAAATGTCAAATATACAAAAATACAGTAGCTGTCCTTATTTTAAATGTCTATGCTTAAATTGTTCTAGGTGTTGCTATCTGCTGTGTGTAGCCTGGTTCTACAAGCAGGTCAGGTCATTCATTGGGTGCTATCAGAGGTACAAGGGTCTGGAAATGCAATGAAAACAATTGGCCACAGCTAATCATTTATATTAAAAATGTTTTACTTTTGAATACTTCAGTACAAAGGATGTATTGAATAATTTAAGTGATATATGTGTACACATATAAATAATTAGTCAAAATAGGGCTCAATTTGATTGAATTATAAAAGGTATATGTGGTCAAATAGAAGAGCCGTTTGGGAGCCCAAAGAGCCGGCTCTTCTTGGTGAGCCGAGCCAAATGAGCCGGCTCACTCAAAAGAGCCGGAATTCCCATCACTAGTGTGAGTGGTGTCAGTATGAGAGCATGACAGCGCGTCTAATTGTGATGCGGCCCAAGAACCAATCACTAAAATGCCTGCGATGCAGTGAACCAATCACCTTCGAGGGGGGAAAACCCTATCAAGCACTATCTGAGTTGACCATCTGAGTTCAAACCTAAAATGGCAGGGAAAAAATGCACAGCTAAGCGAAAATATGAACGACCATAGGACGTTTTTAGTACAGTGGGAGAGTTCATCTTTTTTTATAGAACGCAATTGCAAGCAATTTAGCCTTCTATGCCAGACGTCATTAGCCCATTTCAAGGCTTCAGGAATTCAGGAATTCACTAAAGGTGTTGAACTTCACAAGCAGAAGTTAAACACCTTGAAAAGTCAGGCGGAAAAGCATACACAGTTTTTCCAAAAAATAAGGAAGCACTCGGAGACCGTAACGCTTGCATCATATCAAGTTGCTTGGAACATAGCACGAGCTAAAAAGCCCTACAATGAAGGGGAGTTTGTTAAAACATGCCTCAGTGACGTGGTTGAAATCTTGTTTCCAGAAAACCAAAAACTGAAACAAGGTGGAGGATTGTTCAAGGCAAGGAATGTCAGAAGTCCCACTCATTTCATTTAAAGAAGCAACATGCGTAGGAAGATAAAAAACTTGTTCACATTTAGTTTACTGAGAGTTTGTGTGAGAGTGCACACAATGTTCATTGTTGATAATAACTGGCCTCTGAATACTAGTAGGAGAGGTTTAATTCAATTTCTGTCAATATTATGGTGTGTGACATTTACAATAAATCTGTCAGAGCAGAGCTATGTGTGTCTGTCTGTGTGAGGGTGTGTGTGTCTTTGGGAGGGAGGATCTTGAGTGTGTGTGTAAAGTTCTAGATGTTCATTTAGTCTGTGTGAGAGAGAGCGGGGAGGAAGAGAGTGAGGGAGCACAGAGAAAGGCTGAGAACAGAAGAGAGAAGGAGAGGGGGGGGTGCCATCTGTGACTGTGTGTACGATGTGGCTCTTTTTACAGTAACATAGTAACATGTTTGGCTCTTAACCTCTGACTGGTTGGCCACCCCTGATGTATGTTATCAATATATTGATATATTGATAACATACATGGTGTCCACCATCATGTTGATTCCCAGTAGGACGTCACCTCCTGCTGTGTGGATGGACATCTGAAGAGTTAGTGTGTTGTTGTGATGACTCAAACTAAACAGACACTTCCATCTCCATGTCCAGCGTCTCCTTCAGCTGATCCAGGGATCTCCTCAAGGTCCCTGCGTATGACGGAGGAGGGACCTCCACCCTGGTCCAGTCCCTGGTGTGTGGAGGATTCTTCAGGGAACTGAAGCTCTGGAGGAAGTGGAGGTGGTCTTCAGTGTGTGAGAGCTGCTTCACCTCTGAGCTCCTATTGGTCAGATCTTTAACTTCCCGCTCCAGCGCTTTGATGAGGTCTTCAGCTTGTCTCTCTATGGATTTCAGTTTCTCTTGAACCATTTGGTTGAGATCGTCCCGACACTTTTCAATGCAGCGCATCAGAGCGGCAAGGACCTGCTCACCGTCGGCTAGCTCTCGGTCTGCGTCTGCTCTGCTGAGCTTCACTGCGTCTATGATCTCCTCAATCTTTCTTTTTCTCTCCTGGATCATCTGCTGAACATCAGACTCTATCTTCCCCAGTTGGGCCATCTTCAGCTCATATTCCTCCTTCAGAGGTACAACAGGATGGGACCTGTGGTCCGTCTCTGTACAGAACTGACACACACACACCTGTTCAGTCTGGCAGAAGAGCTCCAGAAGTTGATAATTGTGTTTCTTACACATCCGCTCTTCCAGACGGTCCTGAGGCTCGACCAGCTTATGTTTCTTCAGAACTGCGACTCTCTGATGTGGCTCCAGGTGGGAGTGGCAGAAGGACATAAGACACACTAGGCAGGACTTGACAGCCTTCAGCTTGGTCCCGGTACAGACGTCACAGGGAACTTCTCCTGGTTCAACGCAAGGCTGCTCATTGACCGGTACGGACCGTCTAAACTGATCAACCATCTCTGATAAGAGATAATTGACCCCTAGATCGGGTCTTGTGTGGAACAGCTCGTTGCAAACAGGACATTTGAACTGGACCTTGTCCTCCCAGAACGTGGTGATACAGGCTCTACAGAAGTTGTGTCCACATGGTGTGAAAACTGGACTCTTGAACACATCCAGACAGACGGAACAGGAAAAGTTCTCCTCAGACCAGGAAGTGTTAGCAGAGGCCATTCCTAGAACACATTGTTGAATCAAGTTAGAAAACAATCACATTCTTTTTAAACGTATTACAATGGTTCTATTTGTACATATATATGAGTGATGGAGTAGCGTAGGGCTTGATATAAACATATAATACACATCTAATACTACATGAACTTAACAATGGTCCACCATCAAAGTGTCTCACCTTAGAACGCTGTCCACCGCTTAGTTGGACAAAGGAACTGTCTGTCTCCACGTAGAGTCCCAAAGAGAGGAACTGTCTGTCTCCACGTCGAGTCACAAAGAGAGGAACTGTCTGTCTCCACGTCGAGTCTCAAAGAGAGGAACTGTCTGTCTCCACGTCGAGTCACAAAGAGAGGAACTGTCTGTCTCCACGTCGAGTCACAAAGAGAGGAACTGTCTGTCTCCACGTCGCGCCTTGCTGTTTTGGTTTCGGTGAGTTCTGTTTCCTCAAAAGTGACATCATCTCGCCCCGCCCCCCCCCTTGAGGACCAGAAGCTCAGACACACACAGTCTCTGACCGTACTTTGATTCATTTTCAATAAAATCAGAATGGTACAATATTGTAACATGATGTCATTTATTAATCAGAAGCATACAGTTTAATCAATATAGACTATTGATTACTGACTGCAAATGTTGAGAAGTTTCTCTAAAATGGTTCACAGTCTTGTTGGGTTGGATTCTTCTTGTGTTGTTTCCTGGTTCGTATTTCAAGTTACACCCTTTACTGGTAGGCACACACACACACACACACACACACACACACACACACACACACACACACACACACACACACACACACACACACACACACACACGCACACACACACACATGGCCCCAGACAGGCCTGTTTAGTGGACTTTATTAGAACTCATTAGAACTGATCAACTTAAGAACTGGAGCTTCACCGCCGGCCTCAACGGGTCATGTGATTTAGGCTAAGAGAGAACCATGGCCATTGGTCAATATTGGTAAAGTTAGAATTACTATTTATATATATATATATATATATGTGTGTATATATATGTATATATATGTATATATGTATATATATATATATATATATATATATATACATACACTGGCGTCCTGGAGACCAGCTGGCCCCTTGCCAGCTCTTCTCATATGCGGCTCCTGTCATCTCCCAAATGGCCGTAGCATATTTCTAAACAGGCTTTATTTGGATAAACTGAACACATATGTATAATCTACATAGGTACATTGTCACGTAATAAAATAATAAAACTTAATAAAGTGACTTAATTACAGTCGTACAGCGAAATCTAAAACAGCTTTTAGCCGGGCTCAAATTCTGTACTGGTTGGTGAAATGCATTCTGGGATATGCTGGCCAGAAGGCTGCAGAAGTCTGCATCGATGACTCTTCAATTTGGGGAAATAAGGCTGCATTTGAAGGCTGCATTTGAAGGCTGCATTTGAAGGAGCCTACGAAATAGGACAGGCCTTCAAATGCGGCCTAAAAGGATGCAGACCCTGAAATGGAACACAGCTGTGGTGAACCGGCCCGCTTCCTGCTCCTCCCCCGCAACAACAGTGTGTGTGTGACACAATACTCTGCTGCCCTCTGGTGGAGAGACACCGCAGGTGCAGCCCAACACACATTGTTCCACAGACAGCTCTGAGCTCATAACAACGCACCCAGTGATTCACATTTCCACACACACACACGCGCACGCGCGGACGCACGCACGCACGCTCGCACACACACACACACACACACACGCACACACGCACACACGCACAAGCACGCACCCACACACGCACACACGCACCCTCTCCTCCCACTCCCGTTCTAAGTCTCGCGTGACTCTCTCACTCCCGTTCCCACGCAACCCAGTGAGCTCCCCAGGACACTGGGCCTTTAATACTTCTAGATATACATCTAGATATACATCTAGATATCTATATATCTATATATCTACCGTATTGACCCGAATATAAGACGACCCCGATTATAAGACGACCCCTCTTTTTCAAGACTCATTTTTGGAAAAAAAAAATATTTTTTTTTTGAAGACCAAATCTTTTTTTTATAAAGAAAATCTTTTTTTTGGAAAATAATGATAACACACATCACACATTGTGTTAAAATTTGCCTAACTTGACAAACAAAAACAAAACAGGCTAGATAGATTGCAATGAAACAGTAGTGCAATAAAACGGTAGAGCAATGAAACAGAACATCAGTCTATTGGTCACATCAAGTCTTCTCATTCAGCTCGTCTTCTACGTCGCTGGTTGTTCCTCTCACTCCCGCTATCGTCACTCACGGTGTCTGCTTCCCCGTCTCCTCCCACATCACGTCATCCTCGCTGCCATCCATGGCATACGCAGCATTTCTTAAACCCATTAATGCTTTCTGGGGAAACGTCAGCCCATGCTTGCAAGATCCATTCACAGAGCAAACGTACTGCAGGCTTTTGGATTTTTCCAGACGGTGTCAATGCGTGATTAGCAGCCAGGAGCCACTCTGTGGATCTCTTGCGCAGATTAACCTTGAATGGTTTGTTAACGACCACATCCAACACCTGCAGCTGGCTTGTCATTCCGCCCGGTATGATCACTAGGTGACTAGGTTTTGACTGGCTCAGTCAAGTGTCCACGGAAAGCATCCAGAATCAACATGTTCCTCTGCTTTCTGAGTCCCCCACGCCGTCTGCCCCACACCACCTTGAGCCAGTCCACCACAAGCTCCGTCTCCATCCAGCCCTTTGCCTGGGCACCTACCATAATCCCCCACGTACGGGGGAAGTTGTGTCCCATCTGCGAGGCGCGTTAACATGACCGTTACTCGGCTCTTCTCGTTTCCAGTAGATCAGTAGATCACTGATTTGTCGCCTTTCTTATGCACAGTGACAGATGGCATGTCAAAATACACAGGCGTTTGATCCACATTGCCCATCTGATCAAGGGGGTATGAGTGCTTCTTCCTTAACTTGATCACATATCGCTGATAAGACAGTAGCTTCTCTCTGAAGTCTGAGGGCAGGCGCTGGGCTTGTCCTGCGTCGCAATGACAGGTGTTTGATGTCTCTGCTTCGTTTATCACCATTATCTTAAAATTGGCATCGTAACTTCGTCTCTTCTGTTTATTAACTTGCCCTACTTTTGAGCCACTTTTTTCAAGTTGGTCGCTGTCTCTCCATTTCTAACTCTCCAGGTAACTATTTTTATGTACTGTTACTTTAAGACTTTGAGTTACTTTAAGTGTCGCGCGGTGTCTCGGAACACTCGTTTGGCGCGATCTGTTGTTGCGCAGTTACATGTGCAATTACGGTACATCGAAAAGTCTAAACCCCGATTATAAGACGACCCCTCTTTTTTTGATTTTTTTCTAGGAAAAAAAACCCGTCTTATATTCGGGTCAATACGGTATATATAGATATGTATATATACATATATATATCTGCACCTATCTGCATATATACCAGCAGGGGGACCTGGGTCCAGCAGGGGGACCTGGAGGGTCCAGCAGGGGGACCTGGGTCTAGCAGGGGGACCTGGAGGGTCCAGCAGGGGGACCTGGGGGGTCCAGCAGGGGGACCTGGGGGGTCCAGCAGGGGGACCTGGGTCTAGAAGGGGGACCTGGGGGGTCCAGCAGGGGGACCTGGGGGGTCCAGCAGGGGGACCTGGAGGGTCCAGCAGGGGGACTTGGGTCTAGCAGGGGGACCTGGAGGGTCCAGCAGGGGGACCTGGGGGGTACAGCAGGGGGACCTGGGTCTAGCAAGTGGACCTGTGTCCAGCAGGGGGACCTGAGTCTAGCAGGGGGACCTGGAGGGTCCAGCAGGGGGATCCGGGGGGTCCAGCAGGGGGACCTTGGTCCAGCAGGGGGACTTGGGTCTAGCAGGGGGACCTGGAGGGTCAGGCAGGGGGACCTGGGGGGTCCAGCAGCGGGGACATTGGTCCAGCAGGGGGACCCGGGTCCAGTAGGGGGACCCGGGTCCAGCAGGGGGATCCGGGGGGGTCCAGCAGGGGGACCCGGGTCCAGTAGGGGGACCTGGGGGGTCCAGCAGGGGGACCTGGGTCCAGCAGGGGGACCTTGGTACAGCAGGGGGACCTGGGTCTAGCAGGGGGTCCTGGAGGGTCAAGCAGGGGGACCCGGGTCCAGAAGGGGGGCCTGGGGGGTCCAGCAGGGGGACCTAGGTCCAGCAGGGGGACCTGCGTCCAGCAGGGGGACCCGGGGGTCCAGCAGGGGGACCTGGGACCAGCAGGGGGACCTGGGTCCAGTAGTGGGACCCGGGTCCAGTAGGGGGACCTGGGGGGTCCTGCAGGGGGACCTGGGTCCAGCAGGGGGACCTGGGTACAGCAGGGGGACCTGGGTCTAGCAGGGGGACCTGGGTCCAATAGGGGGACCTGGAGGGTCAAGCAGGGGGACCCGGGTCCAGCAGGGGGACCCGGGTCTAGTAGGGGGACCCGGGTCCAGCAGGGGGACCTGGGTGCAGCAGGGGGATCCGGGGAGTAAAGCAAGGGGACCCGGATCCAGCAGGGGGACCCGGGTACAGCAGGGGGACCTGGGACCAGCAGGGGGACCTGGGTCCAGCAAGGGGACCTGGGCCCAGCAGGTGGACCTGGGTCCAGTAGGAGGACCAGGGTCTAGTCAAGTCAAGTCAAGTTTATTGTCACTTCACAGTTTACAGTTTAGTATAAAGCAGTGATGTGAAATTCTTGTGTGCAATACCCGACGACAGACAGCAGTTATAAAATAAGATAAAATAAAAATAGATAAAAAATAGAATAAAAAATAGAATAAGAATATAAAATAAAAAATGCAATTCATAAAATGCAAAAATCAGCACAGAAAAGAGCAATATATATATATAAATCAATGTAATAAAATATACATTGTTATATGTTATACGCCCTTGTTCAGCAGCCTGATGGCCTGACTGTGGAAGCTATCTCTAAGCCTATTTGTACGACACTTGATACTGCGGTATCGCCTGCCTGACGGTAATAGTGAGTAAAGTTCGTGGCTGGGGTGGGCAATGTCTTTTATAATTCTTTTGGCCTTGGCCACGCACCGCTGGTTGTAAATGTCCAGGAGGGAGGGGAGCTCACCTCCAACGATATACTGGGCCGTCCGCACCACCCTTTGAAGCGCTCTGCGCTCGAGTGCCGTGCAGTTCCCGTACCAGGCGGTGATACACCCTGTCAGAACACTCTCGATGGTGCCGTTGTAGAATGTTCTCAGGATGCGGGGGCCCATGCTGAATTTCTTCAGACGCCTGAGAAAATACAGGCGTTGTTGGGCCCTTTTCACCACGTGTGTGGTGTGCGTGGACCATGTGAGGTCCTCGGAGATGTGCACGCCGAGGAACTTGAAGCTGCTGACCCTCTCTACTGCAACGCCGTCGATGGAGATAGGGCTGTGCTCTCCCCTCTGCCTCCTGAAGTCCACGATCAGCTCCTTGGTCTTCTTGACGTTGAGGGCGAGGCTGTTCTCCTGGCACCACTGCTCCAGCGATCCGACCTCCTCCCTGTAGGCTGTCTCGTCGTCGCCGGCGATCAGGCCCATCACTGTCGTGTCGTCAGCAAACTTGACGATGACGTTGGAGCTGTGCATAGCCATGCAGTCGTGGGTGTAGAGGGAGTAGAGGAGAGGGCTCAGCACGCATCCCTGGGGGGCTCCCGTGTTGAGGGTCAGTGGCTCTGATGTGGTGCTGCCCATCCTCACCACCTGGCGGCGGTCCGACAGGAGGTTCAGTATCCAGCTGCACATGGATGGGGGTACGCCTAGACCTCTCAGCTTGGTGTCGAGCTTGGCAGGAACTATTGTGTTGAATGCTGAGCTGTAGTCCACAAACAGCATTCGCACATAACAGTTCTTCCCCTCCAGGTGGGAAAGGGCAGTGTGGAGGGCCATGGCAATTGCGTCGTCCGTGGATCTATTTTGACGATATGCAAATTGCCATGGGTCCAGCGTGGTAGGTAACACGGAGCAAATAAAGTCCTTGACCAACCTCTCGAAGCATTTGCTAACGATCGAGGTGAGGGCCACAGGTCTGTAGTCATTCAGGCATGTTACCTTGGTTTGTTTAGGGACAGGCACGATGGTGGATATCTTGAAGACCGCGGGGACAACAGCCTGGGACAGGGAGAGGTTGAAGATGTCTGCAAAGACTCCTGCCAACTGGTCTGCGCATGCTCTGAGGACGCGGCCCGGGATGTCGTCGGGGCCTGCCGCCTTACGGATGTTCAGCCGCTTAAAGGTGCGGCGCACATCCGCCTCCGAGATGCGCAGCTGGCTGGTCTCCCCAGTCGGTGCTGGCTTCGGCGGGCTGCCGTTTACGTCGAACCGAGCAAAAAATGTATTTAGCTCTCCTGGGAGGGAGGTAGAGGAGTTCTCTACACAACTGGTTCTCCCTCTGAAGTTCGTTATCTTCTGCAGCCCCTGCCACATACCCCTCGCATCGTGTAGGGGGACCAGCAGGGAACCTGGGTCCAGCAGGGGGACCTAGGTCTAGCAGGGGGACCTGGGTCTAGCAGGGGGATCCGGGTCCAGTTGGGGGACCAGCAGGGGGACTTGGGTCCAGCAGGGGGACCCGGGTCCAGCAGGGGAACCTGGGTCCAGCAGGGGGACCTGGGTCCAGCAGGGGGACCCGGGGTCCAGCAGGGGGACCTGGGTCCAGCAGGTGGACCTGGGTCCAGTAGGAGGACCTGGGTCCAGTAGGGGGACCAGCTGGGGTACCTAGGTCCAGCAGGGGGACCTGGGTCCAGCAGGGGGACCTGGGTCTAGCAGGGGCCCTGTGTCCAGCAGTGAGACCCGGGTCCAGCAGGTGGACCTGGGTCCAGTAGGAGGACCTGGGTCCAGTAAGGGGACCATCAGGGGTACCTGGGTCCAGCAGGGGGACCTGGGTCCAGCAGGGGGAACCTGGGTCCAGCAGGCGGACCCGGGTCCAGTTGGGGGACCAGCAGGGGGACTTGGGTCCAGCAGGGGGACCCGGTCCAGCAGGGGGACCCGGATCTAGCAGGGGGACCCGGGTCTAGCAGGGGCCCTGTGTCCAGCAGTGAGACCCGGGTCCAGCAGGTGGACCTGGGTCCAGTAGGAGGACCTGGGTCCAGTAAGGGGACCATCAGGGGTACCTGGGTCCAGCAGGGGGACCTGGGTCCAGCAGGGGGACCTGGATCCAGCAGGGGAACCTGGGTCCAGCAGGGGGACCCGGGTCCAGTTGGGGGACCAGCAGGGGGACTTGGGTCCAGCAGGGGGACCCGGTCCAGCAGGGGGACCCGGATCTAGCAGGGGGATCCGGGTCAAGCAGGGGGACCCGGTTCCAGTAGTGGGATCCAGGACCAGTAGTGGGACCCGGGTGCAGCAGGGGGACCTGGGTCTAGCAGGGGGACCTGGGTCCATTAGGGGGACCCGGGTCCAGTATATTTATATATTTATATATATATTCACTATATCTGTCTCTTATAACACAACCATACATAACAATATGTTAAATATACTGTAGTCACTATATCTGTCTCTTATAACACAACCATATGTAACAATATGTTAATACTGTAGTTATATGGTGATATTAAAACTCAATAATTTTACAGAACCTTCACCCTCAAAAATGTGTATTTTACTCCATAATTCTGAATTACACCCAAAACATAATCTCAAAGACAGTCCTAATGGATTAGCTAATCCAGATAGCGCTAGACTGAGATGGGAACAAGACTTCCAGATCCAGACAGATAATGAAGAATGAAGAAGAAAGCATTCATGTTCTTCTAACCTTAGACACACATGTGGTCAGTTTAAGATGGAGCATAGGATCTGTGATGGCTTCAACAACAATATAGTAGCCAGAGGGAATGGGCCTTATGGGGGTGTTATATATATATATCTATATATATATAGATATATGTATATATACAGATATATATATCTGTATATATATATATCTATATATATAGATATTTAAATGTATCTATATATAGATATAGATATATATCTATATAGATAGATAGATAGATAGACAGATAGATAGATGGGGGTGTTATATATATATCTATATATATATATAGATATAGATATAGATATATGTATCTATATATATATAGATAGATATATATACATGTATATCAACATATAGATATCTATAGATAGATAGATGTATATATAGATATAGATATATATATGTATATACATCTATAGATACAGATATCTATAGATATAGATATATATATAGCGCCGCCCGCTTCCTCAGCCGGCGCATGTCACCGGTGAACAAGCTCCACGACCGCGGGTCTGGGGACCAGGGGAGAGAAGGGAAGCCATTAAGGGGAAACAGAGCATTCCGTTGTAGTGATGCCCAGAGACCGCTAGATGGCGCCTTGGAACCCAAACGGCTGCAAGAACCTGACGACAACAAAACAACCTCAAGATCATCTGACCTTTAATGTTCATATCCTTGTAACGGACATGAATCAATTAATTCATAATACTACTTAAAAAACGTAGCCGGTATGTCCACATTTCATCACAGTCAGGCTTAGAGACAGCTTCCACAGTCAGGCCATCAGGCTGCCACAGTTGGACACTTAAATATCACCTTTAGAGCAGCTGTTCTCAACCTGTGGTACCGGACCACCGGTGGTTCTTGCGCCCCCTGCTGGTGGAACTCGGAGGGATCCCTGGAATCTCAATGTGTTTAAAAAATGTAATAAAACCAACTTTAAAATCAATTGTAAAACATGTTGTACAGTAATACTATTAACATACTGCTACACACACAGACAAACGGACACACACACACACACACTCACAGACACACACACACATGCATAACAAACACATAAACACGCATGCACACACACATACATACTGTACATAACAAACACATACACACACACACACACACACACACACACACACACATACATAACAAATACACACACACACACACACAGACACTCTCACACACACAGACAAACAGACACACACACATACATAACACACACACACACACACATTTGTGGGCACTCAATTCAGGTCAAATCATTAACAAAGGGTTAGGCAAAGTAAACCAACTCCAAAGGCCAGTGGCCCCCATTAACAATAAAGCTGAAACTCTGTGGATGTGTGAGCGTGTGTCTGTGTGTGTGCACCAGTGTGTGTCTGCGTGTGTGCGTGTGTGTTATGTGTGTGTGTGCGTGGTCACCTTGCGGGCCATGATCTCCGACGCCGGCCCCCTGGCGTGCCGCTAGCTGAGGCTCCATCTTCCGGGACAGACCCAGCTGACCAGAGCACCAGCACCGAGGGGCCGGAGACCCCCACCAAAAGACTACAAATATGGAGGTTTACGTTGGATCAGAGGAGTGAGACCAGGTCTTCTGGGAAAGATGTTGGTTAGGACATACCAATGCCCAGTCCATCTCCAGGGAGTGTGTGTGTGTGTGTGTGTGTGTGTGTGGTGTGTGTGTGTGTGTGTGTGTGTGTGTGTGTGTGTGTGTATCTATAGACACACATTTAACTACAGCTATAGAGGAGCATAACTACGGTATGTGTGGATGTGTGTGTGTGTGTGTGTGTGTGTGTGTGTGTGTGTGTGTATATAGACACACATTTAACTACAGCTATAGAGGAGCATAACTACGGTATGTGTGGATGTGTGTGTGTGTGTGTGTGTGTGTGTGTGTGTGTGTGTGTGTGTGTGTGTGTGTATATAGACACACATTTAACTACAGCTATAGAGGAGCATAACTACGGTATGTGTGTGTGTGTGTGTGTGTGTGTGTGTGTGTGTGTGTGTGTGTGTGTGTGTGTGTGTGTGTGTGTGTGTATCTATAGACACTCATTTAACTACAGCTATAGAGGAGCATAACTACGGTATGTGTGTGTGTGTGATTGTCTTGGTCTGTGAACTCTGTTGATGTGGGGTTTCAGTACGCTGTAGTTTGACAGGAAGTGAAACTGACAAGAGAGAGAGAGAGAAATATATATATATAGATATAGATCTATAACTGTTATTCATTACTAGTTATTAAAAGCCCCTCCCATTGATCCATATTTAGATTAAAAAGAAACACACTTGGAACACTTTGAAGCAACAGAGAGACACAGAATGAGTTTCCAACAGAAGCTATGTCATATATATGTCCATAACTTGATTCATAACACAGGACCACTTACTGAACCACTGACTGTAGGGCCGTGTCCCGTCTAATCTCTAGTGTCCTGCTCTTCTTCTACTTGTTTCAAGGCCTCTGAGTAAGAGCCATTTGGACCACTACAATGGGGAAGTAGAGCCGTCTGCAGAAGTGTCTGAATGTGACCTTTAACCTCCAGTCCAGTGCATCTCCACGAGGCGTGGTGGAGGTAGGAGGAACTCAGGGCTCCACTCAGCATGAAGGCTCTGCTCCTTGGATGTACTGAGGGGGGACACGGGGGGTAGACTGATCCTCACTAGGTCCCTCTTTGATATATATATACACACACCTGCAGCCATGTTGCTAGATTTATGTTTATATATAGATAGATATATATATATCTCTACATACAGTTTATCTCTCTCTATACATCTACATATATTTACTTGTCATTGCGTGTGATTTCTTATGAGAACAGACAGTCTCTGTCTATCTATCTATCTATCTATAGATAGATTTGATCTATCTATAGATAGATAGATAGATATTTAGATCTAAATACATATAGATCTATGGATCTATATGTAATTCTATATATCTATATATGAACTTGTAACTGCTTGTGATTTCTAATAAGAGGAGGACAGATCTCTCTGGGGTCTCTAGAACATTCTTTATTTCATGATGATCTCCAAAAAACAAAAATACATCAAACACACAACCACACACACAGTGAGACAATGGTGAGTGTGTGTGTGTGTGTGTGTGTGTGTGTGTGTGTGTGTGTGTGTGTGTGTGTGTGTGTGTGTGTGTGTGACCCACAGAAAGATAAAGTGTTACTTTCAAGAATCTTGTGAAAATAAGTGATATATTGAGAATATGTATGTGTAGATGTATACATATATATACATATATACACACATATCTATCTATAGATCTATATGGGTCATACATGGACAAGAGCGTAGTACATTATTTGCTGCAAACAAACAAACAAACAGTTAAAGTGAATTCCCCCCGCATCTCTCCAGCATCTTTAGAACAAAAAACATATATTCCTTCATGCCTTCTTCCAAGCCTTCTCCTCTCTCAGGGGTCCACATCCCGCCCACATCCGGTCCAAATCCCACCCATATCGGTCCAAATCCCGCCCACATCCGGTACACATCCCGCCCACATCCAGTACACATCCCGCCCATATCTGGTCCACATCCCGCCCATATCAGGTCCACATCCCGCCCACATCAAGTCCAAATCCCGCCCATATCTGGTCCAAATCCTGCCCACATCCGGTTCAAATCCCACCCACATCCAGTAAACATCCCGCTCACATCCGGTACACATCCCGCCCACATCCAGTCCAAATCCCGCCCACATCCGGTCCAAATCCCACCCACATCCGGTCAATATCCTGCCCACATCCGGTACACATCCCGCCCATATCCGGTCCAAATCCCACCCACATCCGGTCCAAATCCCGCCCACATCCGGTCCAAATCCCACCTGTGTAATTATATAAATGTGTGTGTGTGTGTGTGTGTGTGTGTGTGTGTGTGTGTGTGTGTGTGTGTGTGTGTGTGTGTTCTATGTGTGTGTGTGTGTGTGTGTGTTTGTGTGTGTGTGTGTTTGTGTTTCTATGTGTGTGTATATATTTTTATACATACACATTTATTTCTGAGTGTGTGTTTGTGTGCATGTGTTCGTTTGTGTTTCTATATGCGTGTGTGTGTGTGTATTTCTATGTGTGTGTGTGTGTGTATTTCTATGTGTGTGTGTGTGTTTGAGTGTGTGTATTTCTATGTGTGTGTGAGTGTGTATTTCTATGTGTGTGTGTGTGTGTATTTCTATGTGAGTGTGTGAGGGTGAGTGTGTATTTCTATGTGTGTGTGTGTGTGTGAGTGTGTATTTCTATGTGAGTGTGTGAGGGTGTATTTCTATGTGTGTGTGTGTGTGAGTGTGTATTTCTATGTGTGTGTGAGTGTGTATTTCTATGTGTGTGTGTGTGTGTGTATTTCTGTGTGTGTGTGTGTGTGTATTTCTATGTGTGTGTGTGCTCTATGTGTGTTGCTACAAGCGACACAGAGACACTGAGGAACCATAACCCCATAACCCAAACGCAGGGAGGAGGTCCTCCTGGGTGAATGTGGACTGGAAGGTGTGGATGAGTGTCAGTGTGTCTGAGGACCCTCCTCCATCTGGGGACACTCTGTAGAAGGAGAGAGAGCCAGCAGGTCGGTCCACATACACTCCTACTCTGTTAGAGGGGAGGAGACCTATGACTGTTCTACTACCGTTGTACCAGACAGAGTAACCATCATCATAACAATGAAGACTCCAGGACTTGTTGTTCCCTCCCAACAAGCTGTCTTTACCCCCTCCTCTCCTAGTGATTCCTCTGTATGTCACTCCTATACCAACATGTCCTCCTTCCATCTCAACCTCCCAGTAACAGCGGTCAGTCAGACCCTGTCTACACAACACCTGGGCAAGGGAGTCAAATCTCTCCAGGTGATCAGGATACTTCCTCCCTCTATCCCTCGTCACCTTCCTGTTGTCCTCAGACAGAGAGAGGTCTCTCCAGGCTGTGTTTGGGTCCAGTGTGAGTTCACACTCATCTGATGGGAGAGAAGGAAAGACATGATGAGTCTACACAGAAATACTACATATAAAATACACATACAAGTATCATGAATAGATGTATTATTCTTTTTACAGTAACATAGTAACATTTTTGGCTCTTAACCTCTGACTGGTTGGCCACCCCTGATGTATGTTATCAATATATTGATATATTGATAAGATACATGATGTCCACCATCATGTTGATTCCCAGTAGGACGTCACCTCCTGCTGTGTGGATGGACTTTCAATCTGAGGAGTTAGTGTGTTGTTGTGATGACTCAAACTAAACAGACACTTACACTTCTTTAGAGTCGACCTCAGGTCAGGCAGCTTCTCCATCTCCATGCACTTCTTTACAGCTGGTTTCAGGACAGACAGCTTCTCCATCTCCATGCACTTCTTTACAGCTGGTTTCAGGTCAGGCAGCTTCTCCATCTCCATGTCCAGCGTCTCCTTCAGCTGATCCAGGGATCTCCTCAAGGTCCCTGCGTATGACGGAGGAGGAGGGACCTCCACCCTGGTCCAGTCCCTGGTGTGTGGAGGATTCTTCAGGGATCTGAAGCTCTGGAGGAAGTGGAGGTGGTCTTCAGTGTGTGAGAGCTGCTTCACCTCTGAGCTCCTATTGGTCAGATCTTTAACTTCCTGCTCCAGCTCTTTGATGAGGCCTTCAGCTTGTCTCTCTATGGATTTCAGTTTCTCTTCAACCGTTTGGATGTGATCATCCCGACACATTTCAATGCAGCTCATCAGAGCGTCGAGGACCTGCTCACCGTGGGCTAGCTCTCTGTATTTGTCTTCTATGCTGCGCGTTACTGCGTCTTTGATCTCCTGAATCTTTCCTTGTCTCTCCTGGATCATCTGCTGATCTTCAGACTCTATCTTCCCCAGCTGGGCCTTCTTCAGCTCATATTCCTCCTTCAGAGGTACAACAGGATGGGACCTGTGGTCCGCCTC
>JANIIK010002197.1:5000-15000 GCA_027704905.1 Muraenolepis orangiensis | reverse complement strand
CGTCAGTGATTTTAACCAGAGCCGTTTCAGTGCTGTGTTTTTGGCGGAAACCGGATTGAAAGGGTTCATGGAGGTTATTTATTTCCAGGTGGGACTGAAGCTGTGCGGCAACCACCCTCTCAAGGGTCTTGGAGATGAAGGGTAGGTTGGAGATGGGCCTGTAATGGTTCAGATCGGCTGGGTCAGTACCGGGGTTTTTGAGGATGGGAGTGATTGCAGCCAGTTTGAGGGAGGGGGGTACAATTCCAGAGGTGAGGGATGAGTTAATTATGTCAGTGACCATGGGTGTTATGGCTGGTAGACAAGCCTTGACCAGGGTGGTGGGAAGAGGATCAAGCTGACAGGTGGTGGTTTTGGCTTTACGGATGAGCTCTGAGATGGTGTATTCCGATGCTGGGGTGAAGTTGGAGAGGGCGCTGATGAGTTGTTGGCCAGTGGTAACCATCCAGGGTGGATCACTTGAGGAGGTGCATGATGAGGCCAGCTGTAGGTGAATGGTGTTAATTTTAGAATGAAAAAATTGCAGAAATCGATCTGTGGAGATGTCTGGGGGGCGGGTTTGAGGAGGCTGAAGTAGGTGTCTGACTGTGGAGAAGAGAACTCTGTTGTTACCAGTGCTGATGAGGTTGGAGTAATAGGAGGATTTGGCATTGGAAAGTGCGTTTTTATACTGATGAAGGTGATCTGAGTACATTTGGGTGTGAACTGAGAGTCCGGTGTTTTTGCACAGCCGCTCCAGTCGGCGGCCTGTGGCTTTGAGCTGACGGAGCTCAGAGGTAAACCAGGGGGCGGAGTGGGTGAATGAGACTTTGCGAGTTTTCAAGGGAGCCAGGGCAGTGAGGGAGGAGGAGAGACAGTTATTGTACTGATTCACCAGGTCAGCAGTGTGGGAGGATGGGGGAGGATTGGGGTAGGAGTTAATCAGGGTGGTGAGATCTGTGGGGTTAATATGTTTAATGTTTCTGAAGGTGATGGACCGTTGTTCTTTGGCTTTAGAAAGGGGGGCATGGATTTAAAAAATGACAGCTTTATGGTCAGAAATGGGGAACTCTGTGACAGCAAGGTTAGTGGGAGTGATGCCAGTGCAGCAGAGTAAGTCCAGTGTGTGACCTTTGTTGTGAGTTGGGAGGTTGACATGCTGTGTGATACCGAGGCAGTCCAGGAGTGAGATGAAATCATTTGCAAAACCATTCGATGGGTCGTCGATGTGGATGTTGAAGTCACCCAAGAGGATAACAGTAGGGGACATTGCACATACAGATGTTAGTAGTGATGAAAATTCAGTGAGAAAAACAGCAGAGGGCTTTGGTGGTCTGTAGATGGAAATAATGATGGTGGGTTTGGAGCCAGAGAGTTTTACAGATAAGCATTCAAAAGAGGAGTGATGGGGGACAGTGACTGCAGTGACTTTAAAGATTTCACGGTACAACACAGCAAGCCCTCCCCCCCTCCCAGTGGCACGGGGTTTACTAATAAAAGCATAACCCAGAGGGACAGCTGCATTCAGCTGGGAGAAGTCATCAGACTGTTGCCAGGTCTCCGTGAGGCATAAAAAATCAAGCGTTGTCAAATCCCTCAGTGTCTTTGCTTTATTTCTTTCTATGACTTTCATTATCTTTCCAGTGGGGGGGGGGGGGGGGCTCACGGTACACGGGACACATGCTAGTTGGGTAGAATCATTTGTTATTGTAAATGACAAGACAGGAGATGAGCGCTGGATGATTACCAGCAGCTCAGGAGGTAGAGCGGTCGTCACACACAACCCGAAGGTTGCTGGTCCCATCCCCCCCCCTCCAGGCTCCTCCTAGCAAAAGTGTCCCCAGAGGTGTCCCTTACCCTCACTTCTCCCGACTCCCTGCTGGCTGTCTCCTTGATGGCTGACTCCGCCCGTCGGTGGATGAAGGTGTGGATGAATGGGTGAATGTGAGGCGTGACACTTTGGATAAAAGTGCTATATAAATGCCAGTCCGTTTACCACGTAGCATTAGCCTACTCTATTGTAGGAGTCCCTCCTTGCTTCTCCGCGTGTTCTCCACCATTATACGCCTTGTTGTACAGTATGTCGGGGGAGTTAGTACTTAAATGGCACAGAATCACTAGAACCTGTGTTTAGATCGGCGTTCAACTGCCGCGTGCATAACTCAAGGAATAGACATCGAGGCGCTTTGTTTAAATGTTTAGAAGCCCAAGGTTATCCTTTTCCCTCTTCTTCTCCGGGGGAAAGTATGGAATGTTGATTGCAATAACACATTTAGCTAGCTTGGCCTCAGGTTTATTTGAGCTGGGGCTTGTTATGTTATGGCACTTAGTGGAGGAACTGGGTGGTTTGAGGTCATTGAGGGACTACTCTTGTCTTCGGCACAGTCCCTGGCTATTTACCCACGGTGCATCCGAGGTGAACACAAAATGAGTCGAGGCCAGGAGGTCCAAACCAGAACTTTCCCAACCGGCGCGGGAATTCGTCACCTGCGCTCAGCCAATGAATTTGTATCCACAGAACACACTTAGGCGCAGAGAATTAAATTCTTTGAATTGCCCGACACACACACACACACACACACACACACACACACACACACACACACACACACACACACACACCACACACACACACACACACACAACCACACACACACACACACACACACACACACACACACACACACACACACACACACAACCACACACACACACACACACACAACCACACACACACACACACACACACACACACACACACACACACACACACAATCACACACACACACACACACACACACACACACACACACACACACACACACACACACCGCTGTCTCGCAGCTCAACAATATCGAGCTTTAAGCTGTTCTTCAGGCCAATATCTTAGGAGAGGTGGAAGGTGTTATTATAAGTAAACGCAGTTTTTTTGTTACCTCCAAAGAGGCGTTAGCTAGGCTACGCTAACGGCCTTTTGTGCCTTGTGGCGGAAATCTGAGTCTGCGTGTGTGTGTGTGTGTGTGTGTGTGTGTGTGTGAGTGTGTGTGTGAGTGTGTGTGTGTGTGTGAGTGTGTGCGTGTGTGAGTGTGTGTGTGAGTGTGTGTGTGTGTGAGTGTGTGTGTGTGTGTGAGTGTGTGTGTGTGTGAGTGTGTGTGTGAGTGTGTGTGTGTGAGTGTGTGTGTGAGTGTGAGTGTCAAGTCAAGTCAAGTCAAGTTTATTGTCACTTCACAGTTTACAGTTTAGTATAAAGCAGTGATGTGAAATTCTTGTGTGCAATACCCGACGACAGACAGCAGTTATAGAATAAGATAAAATAAAAATAGATAAAAATAGAATAAAAATAGAATAAAAAATAGAATAAGGAATATAAAATAAAAATAAAAAATGCAATTTATAAAATGCAAAAATCAGCACAGAAAAGAGCAATATATATATATAAATCAATGTAATAAAATATACATTGTTATATGTTATACGCCCTTGTTCAGCAGCCTGATGGCCTGACTGTGGAAGCTATCTCTAAGCCTATTTGTACGACACTTGATACTGCGGTATCGCCTGCCTGACGGTAATAGTGAGTAAAGTTCGTGGCTGGGGTGGGCAATGTCTTTTATAATTCTTTTGGCCTTGGCCACGCACCGCTGGTTGTAAATGTCCAGGAGGGAGGGGAGCTCACCTCCAACGATATACTGGGCCGTCCGCACCACCCTTTGAAGCGCTCTGCGCTCGAGTGCCGTGCAGTTCCCGTACCAGGCGGTGATACACCCTGTCAGAACACTCTCGATGGTACCGTTGTAGAATGTTCTCAGGATGCGGGGGCCCATGCTGAATTTCTTCAGACGCCTGAGAAAATACAGGCGTTGTTGGGCCTTTTTCACCACGTGTGTGGTGTGCGTGGACCATGTGAGGTCCTCGGAGATGTGCACGCCGAGGAACTTGAAGCTGCTGACCCTCTCTACTGCAACGCCGTCGATGGAGATAGGGCTGTGCTCTCCCCTCTGCCTCCTGAAGTCCACGATCAGCTCCTTGGTCTTCTTGACGTTGAGGGCGAGGCTGTTCTCCTGGCACCACTGCTCCAGCGATCCGACCTCCTCCCTGTAGGCTGTCTCGTCGTCGCCGGCGATCAGGCCCATCACTGTCGTGTCGTCAGCAAACTTGACGATGACGTTGGAGCTGTGCATAGCCATGCAGTCGTGGGTGTAGAGGGAGTAGAGGAGAGGGCTCAGCACGCATCCCTGGGGGGCTCCCGTGTTGAGGGTCAGTGGCTCTGATGTGGTGCTGCCCATCCTCACCACCTGGCGGCGGTCCGACAGGAGGTTCAGTATCCAGCTGCACATGGATGGGGGTACGCCTAGACCTCTCAGCTTGGTGTCGAGCTTGGCAGGAACTATTGTGTTGAATGCTGAGCTGTAGTCCACAAACAGCATTCGCACATAACAGTTCTTCCCCTCCAAGTGGGAAAGGGCAGTGTGGAGGGCCATGGCAATTGCGTCGTCCGTGGATCTATTTTGACGATATGCAAATTGCCATGGGTCCAGCGTGGTAGGTAACACGGAGCAAATAAAGTCCTTGACCAACCTCTCGAAGCATTTGCTAACGATCGAGGTGAGGGCCACAGGTCTGTAGTCATTCAGGCATGTTACCTTGGTTTGTTTAGGGACAGGCACGATGGTGGATATCTTGAAGACCGCGGGGACAACAGCCTGGGACAGGGAGAGGTTGAAGATGTCTGCAAAGACTCCTGCCAACTGGTCTGCGCATGCTCTGAGGACGCGGCCCGGGATGTCGTCGGGGCCTGCCGCCTTACGGATGTTCAGCCGCTTAAAGGTGCGGCGCACATCCGCCTCTGAGATGCGCAGCTGGCTGGTCTCCCCAGTCGGTGCTGGCTTCGGCGGGCTGCCGTTTACGTCGAACCGAGCAAAAAATGTATTTAGCTCTCCTGGGAGGGAGGTAGAGGAGTTCTCTACACAACTGGTTCTCCCTCTGAAGTTCGTTATATTATGCAGCCCCTGCCACATACCCCTCGCATCGTGTTTCTTGAATTTATCTTCCACTCTGTCCTTATACTCCCGCTTGGCAGTGACGATGGTCTTACGGAGGTCGTAACGGGCTCTCGTATATTCCTCCGTATTCCCGGAACCAAAGGCGGCGTTACGCGCATGTAGGGCAGCGCGAACATCGCCGTTAATCCACGGTTTCTGGTTGGGATATATCCGAACCGACTTGGTCGGAACAACGTCATCTATGCACTTCTTGATGAACCCGGTGACCGACGACGCGTACTCGTTGATGTTATTGTCCGAGGCAACGCGGAACATGTGCCAGTCAGCGTGATCAAAACAATCCTGCAGCGTAGAATCTGATTGGTCCGACCAGCATTGGACCTCCCTCACAGCGATCGGTTGCTGCTTCAGTCTCTGCCTATAGGCGGGGAGCAGCTGGATAGAGCGGTGATCTGATTTGCCGAACGGTGGGCGGAGGAGGGCCTTGTAGCCATCGCGGAAGGGAGTGTAGCAGTGGTCGAGGATCCGCTCGCCCCGTGTGTTGCTCTTTATGTGTTGGTAGAACTTCGGGAGAACCTTCTTCAGGTTCGCCTTGTTGAAGTCCCCCGCTACGATGAGAGCAGCCTCGGGGTGGGCCGACTCCTGTTCGCTGATAGCGAACAGGAGTGTGAGTGTGTGTGTGTGTGTTTGTGTGTGAGAGTGTGTGTGTTACGAACCAAACTTTGGTCACACCCCGGACCGAGTAACACAGACTGGAATTCAGGGCTTACGTTGAAAGCAGACGTTTTATTTAGTAGACGCTGCCTTGTACATGGCGGGACGGTTATTAAATCAACGAAAGGAAAGACAATAAAACAGAAAGAAAACCCTAACTAACCCTAACTCTGGGGGACCCAAATTGTCCTACTCAGAGAATAAAAGGGGATGTGAATTAGTCGGGACCTATACCTACTCTGCTCTAACCTAACCTAAAAACGTGAAAACAACCATCTCCAACCAACAACGTATAAAGTAAGGTGAAAAGCAATAATGTTCCCACATGGGAAAGAACGGTGCGGGACCGCAAATTACTAATACAAAGCAAACTTGTTCACACATGAACGATCGGTGCCGGCGTGGCACCGCGTGACTTCCTTGTATCACGACAGGGAAAAACGAGTATGCGTGCGGGACCAGGAAACGAATCCGTCTGCAGTCTGGGCTGGACGGTCTTTATAGGCGACGTCACGCCGCGGCGGGAAACACCAGCCTATAGGAAAACGCATGCAGAACAGCGCAGCTGCGCAAAATCATACTTGTCCTTATAGGAACGTAACACCCCCACCCTTAAGAAAATAAATTGGGGGTTATAGTTTGTAAAATCAAGGTGAATATTTACAAAAATACAAATATACACAAATGTACATAATGTGAACGAAAAACAACGAACTATGCGTTCGGCAATGTCGCAACACGCGACTGAGCGATAGAAAATAAAAATAAAAATAAAAATGGTTAACATGTGTACGTTTTTTCAAAACACACATTAACAAACAATTTATTTACACTCATGCAGACGCTAAACCCTAGACAGGGCATCTGCCACCACATTATCGCGCCCTCTAATGTGTCTAATCTCGAGGTCGTGCCCCTGCAGAATCAAACTCCACCGCATTAAACGCTGATTGTTGTTGCGCATGCGGTCGAGGAAGACAAGAGGGTTGTGGTCAGTGAAGACCAGCACAGGACGTACAGCACCCCCAACATATACCTCGAAATGTTGGACGGCCAACACGAGCGCAAGGGCTTCCTTCTCTATCGTAGAGTAAGCACGCTGGTGTAAATTAAACTTTCGCGAAAAGAAACACACGGGATGTTCAAACCCTTCCTCGTCCTGCTGCATGAGAACAGCTCCTGCTCCCAAATCACTGGCATCGACAGCGATAGAAAAAGGCAAATTAAAGTTAGGAGCGGAAAGAACGGGCGCAGTGGTCAACAAAGCCTTAACAGACTCGAAGGCGCCTTGACTCCGTGGAGTCCACTTGAAAACCACCTTCGAGCTGAGCAAGTCAGTGAGGGGAGAGGCAACTGCAGAAAAGTTCTTACAGAAAGAACGATAATAGCCTACCATGCCGAGAAAACGGCGCAGTTCACGACGAGTGGTAGGAGGAGGGTAGTCCAGGATGGCCTCGACCTTTGCCTGGACAGGGCGCACTTGCCCGCGACCCACGACTTTCCCCAGATAGGTAACCGTAGCCTGACCGAACTCGCATTTAGCGAGGTTGACCGTTAGGTTCGCGTCAGAGAGCCTGCGGAACACAGTGGAAAGGTGTGCGAGATGTGAAGGCCAGGTGGGGCTGTAAATCAGCAGGTCGTCTAAATAGGCCTCACAGTTGGGTACGCCATCGAGGACACCGTTGATGAGCCTCTGGAATGTTGCCGGGGCATTGCGGAGTCCGAAGGGCATTACTGTGTACTGAAGGAAGCTGTCTGGCGTCACAAAAGCTGAGATTTCCTTAGCACGGGGTGACAAGGGAATCTGCCAGTAGCCTTTAAGTAAATCAATTTTACTTACAAACACAGCAGAGCCAAGGCGGTCAACACAATCGTCAATGCGGGGCAACGGGAAACTATCGGGTTTTGTAACGGCATTTACCTTTCGGAAATCGGTACAAAACCGCACTGAGCCATCGCTCTTGGGCACCAGCAAGCACGGCGAGCTCCATGGGCTACAACTTGCTTCGGCAATGCCGTGATCTTTCATGAACTTCACCTCGCCCTGCAACAAAACCCTTTTTTGAGGATTAGTGCGATAGGGATGCTGCTTAATTGGGTCAGAAGAACCAACATCGATGTCATGTACCGCCGCCGTTGTCCGGCGTGGCACATCGGGAAACAGATCCTTATTTTCGTTAAACAGAGAAATTAAATCGTCACGTTGTGATTCACTCAAACCAACAAAAAATGAATTAAGGTCATTGAGGACCTGAGAATTCTTCATTCTCCCTTCAACAACTTCCACCGACGGAACGCGACCCTCGTCTTCCCACGGGGAAGCGACCGCGAGCGACGCAACGACTTCAGCACCACGAGGAGTAGACAGCGCCACTGTCCCCCCGCGATCGTCGCCACTGATCTCAGCGCAGCGCGGAGATTCTAATTTGGGAGCTGCTGAGCTTTCCTCACGACCACGGTACGACTTCAAACGATTTACATGACATAAAGTCGTCTTTCTCCTGCGATCAGGAGTAGAGAGTACGTAGTTGAGATCACCTACACGTCGTTCGATACGATAAGGACCGCTGTAGCGGGCCTGCAGAGCAGAGCCCATCAAAGGTATTAACACAAGCACCTCATCACCAGGTTGGAAAGTACGAGAGACCGACTTCTCATCATATCTCCTCTTCATTCGCTGTTGACAGGCGCCCAGATTTGCTCTGGCCAACTGGCACGGGTGACATGTTTTACAATACCGAACTACGTCTCGTTTAAGACCTGGCCAGAAGAAATGGCGTAAAATTCGGTCAGTTGTTTTATTTACGCCGAGATGACCCGCAAAGTGATGGTCATGAGCGAGACTCAGAACTTCATCACGGAAGGACGCAGGGATAACGATCTGATACAGAACTCTCCACTCATCTTGCGCTGAGGCCGTAAGAGGCCTCCACTTGCGCATTAAGACTCCATCTCTCAGGAAATAGCCATGAGGCGACTGCTCAATGTCCTCCTCGGACATAATTTCAGAAAAGAGCGTCGCCAGAGAAGGGTCATTTTTCTGTTCCTTGCTAAGCAGATCTCGGTCCACAGACAGTTTAGGAACAGCAGCATGGGACGACAGTGACTCAGCAGTCTGAGGGACAACACTATCGTGAATGAGTGAGGGACGAGCCATAAAGGAATCGCTAAGATCGATGATCGCATCGCGTTGCTCCTGAATAGAAGTCGCTTTAACGTCTCTCGCCATGGCACGCGTAACGACGCTAGATGCGAAAACCTCAGGGAAATTAACGGAAAGGTCATCACTTGTTAATGTTTTCGAGGACACATGAGACACGATAGGGCCAGGTAAAACTTTGCCACCACAGACATCGTTACCAAGTAGCATGGCTACATTTGCGATAGGCAGAGAGGGACGTATACCCACGGTAACAGTGCCAGTAACCAAGTCCGATTGGAGGGAAATCTCATGCAGAGGGACATTAACGAAACCCATTTCAAAACCACGCACAAGAACGCTGCAGCCGGTAGACGTCTTGTCGCAGAAAGGCAACACATTCTCCAGTATGAAGCTTTGTGAAGCCCCAGTATCACGCAAGATTTTAATCGGTACGCGCACACTAGGGTCACCGGGTAGGGACACAAAACCGTCCATTATGAAAGGCGCAAAACAGGGTTTTCCACCATCGGTGTCTTCCTGAGGAAGAGGCGGTTTCGCTACACACAATCCGACCTCTGTGTTAAACGAAGCTGCCCTGTTCTTGTTCCTCAACTTAAAACACTCCGAAAGAACGTGACCCCGCTTTTTACAATAACCGCAGGTCGGGCTGGTAGCTTTAAATACCGACGCGCGAGGTGAAAAGTGGGAAGAATCAGGCACGGCTTGTTTCGTAGTCCTAAAAACAGTTGGATGGCTGGAAATGTTTGGTGGGGGTTTAGAAACAGAGGGGACACGCTTGTGCGTAAGCACATACTCGTCAGCGAGCACCGCTGCACCAGCCGGCGTAACCTCCTTATGCTCATTAATGTGAGTTGCGACTGATGTTGGCAGACAATTCTTAAAGTCCTCCAGAATGATCAAATCCCGAAGGGCTTGGAAGGTTGTCACTTCCTGCGAGTTCAACCAGCGATCGCAGAGCATTTCCTTCTCTCGAACGAACTCTACGTACGAGAGGGCCTCCGGTTTTTGATAGCCGCGGAACTTCTGCCGATACGCCTCTGGCACCAGGGAATACATACGCAGAACAGCCTGCTTGACCTTCTCATAGTCCGCTGCATCTTCAAGAGGCAGCGCAGAGTAAGCCTCCTGCGCCTTCCCTTTT
>JANIIK010002195.1:7500-21000 GCA_027704905.1 Muraenolepis orangiensis | reverse complement strand
GAACATTAACTTTCTGTTGTGCCGTGCACAATCTTAACAGGTAAAAGTTTAGCTTAGTTGTCAGAGCAGAATCTCTTACTCAAATGACTCATATGAGCAGTCTCTCAAAGTTCTTGTGTTCCTTCCTTATAATCCTTTTGTAGGTTCCAGTAGGCTTGTAGACACCGCTGTTTGCAGCTCTCTCTCATCAACTTCCCTGTGAAAACCACAAAGCAAGCAGGCTGAGAAACCGAACTAAGTGATACAGCACCTACACAGCACAATACATTTCACTACCAGTATGGTTGTGGAGATGGATTTTATCCCAGTAGATTTTATTATGATTACATTTGTTTATACTCAGAAAAGTGATCTTACCTATGTATGTTCATCAGTGTGAACTGATAAACATATCCGTATCCGGCCCGCGGGCCTTAGTTTGGGGACCACTGGCCTAAACCAAAAGAGTTAAACACTATCTATCTATCTATCTATCTATCTATCTATCTATCTATCTATCTATCTATCTATCTATCTATCTATCTATCTATCTATCTTGTACCAGTGTTTTTCACTAGGGCACACCCTCTCTCTTTCTCTGTCACACACACACACTCTTCCTGTGGGTTTTTCCGTTGCTATAGTTTCACCGTTCTGTTGCTTGTGGTTTCCTGTGTGTGTGTGTGCCTGCATGTGTCTCTGTATGTGTGTGTGTGTGTGCTTACATCCAAACCAAGCCAATACAGGAACCCATTCTCACGTATAAACATATAAACACACACACACGCAGGCACACACACACACACACACACACATAGACACACGCAGGCACAGGCACACACATACACACACACACATAGACACACGCAGGCACACACACACACACACACACACACACACACACACACACACACACACACACACACACACACACACACACACACACACACACACACACACACACACACACACACACACACACACACACACGCAGTATATCTCAGGAGGTAGAGCGGTCGCCTCACAACCGGCAGGTCGCTGGTTCGATCCCCGCCGGCTCCTCCTATCAAAAGCTGTGGAGGTGTCCTTGAGCAAGACCCCCTAACCCTAACTGCTCCTGACCTGCTGGCTGTCTCCTTGATGGCTGACTCCTCCGTTGGTGAGTGGATGAGTGGATGAATGGTGAATGTGAGGCATGACTTGTAAAGAGCTTTGAGTAACCATTGGTTAGAAAAGAGCTCTATAAATGTCCATTTACCACTCACACACACAGGGAGAACTGGAACAAATGTGCCATTGGTTACAGTTGTGTGTAACAGTCGGTTGATGTGACAGACAGACAACCAGACAGACAGTTACAATGTACTGTAGATATATATATATAAATATATATATATATATATAAATATATATATATATATATATAAATATATATATATATATATATAAATATATATATATATATATATATAGTCTCACACAGACACACACACAGACAAGAGACAGAGCTTTAAAAGGAGAGTCAGAGGTCATTAGGAGCAGGTAGGGGTCAGAGGTCATTAGGAGCAGGTAGGGGTCAGAGGTCATTAAGGAGCATGTCATTACAGTCATTTAGCAGACGCTTTTATCCAAAGAGACTTACAATAGTGTGTTTCAACAAAGGAAGGAAAGAGAACAACTCGTCACCAGAAGTCAAAAGTGCATTTCATTTCTAACACGTCTCCAATAACTGAACCAGGGCTCAGGTAGAAGTACAATAATTCAGACTAAAGTGTAAGGGACAAAGTACAATAAAGTACAATAAGTTGGCAAACAATATGCAACAATATTGTAGTGTATGTTTATACCCTTATTATAATCTAAACACTGTCTTATGGTCCTCTATACATAGCAGTAGGTGGTGTAGTGTATGTTTATACCCTCATTATAATCTAAACACTGTCTTATGGTCCTCTATACATAGCAGTAGATGGTGTAGTGTATGTTTATACCCTTATTATAATCTAAACACTGTCTTATGGTCCTCTATACATAGCAGTAGGTGGTGTAGTGTATGTTTATACCCTTATTATAATCTAAACACTGTCTTATGATCCTCTATACATAGTAGCAGATGGCTACATCATAATCTTCTGGTGAAGCTCAAGGCCCACTAGGTCAAAGAGATGTGTTGAGATGTTCCAGTTATCGGCTGGTGTCCCTGTAGGCCCTTATAAGGGTACCTTTAGGCTGCCTTCAACGGTGTCTTATGGACGTACCGTGAGCCATAGCCGTAGGGAGTCGTGCCGTGGGGAACGTTTGACTGATAAGAATGAAGTGATGTCCAAGCCACGGAATGTGGGAGAACGTATATACTGGGTAAGAAGGAGAGGATCTTCAGTCTGACAATTGGCACGGCAGACTCCATCTTGCTGCAGTTGATTATTGTTATCCGGACCTCTGCAATTGATTCTTATCCATCCGAGTAGAAATTATTCTACAATACTATTAGTATATTATATATATATAGTATATTATATATATAGTATATTAGTATAGCCCTTAGTCAGAGTTACAGGGTGGCTTTACATCTGATGATGAAACCAGAATCACATCTGGTTCTCCTTCCAGTCCGTTTGGTCACTTATTGGATAGAGAGAAATGGGGCTTTGATTTAGTCAATGTATATACTCTTTAGTTTATTGTTATCATGGTTATTATGAATATTATTGATGGTTGTTGGTTATCGTTTCCATCCCCCTCTCTGTGTTAAGGTTATTTTTCGGCTTCGTCCCAATTAGCAAAACAGGTTATTTGAAGCCAAACCAGGTTTGACTTGGGTTGTATTTTGGTGTTCAACAAACGCTCATCAAACTGGTTTCTTGACCCCAACAGAAGGAACTCTAAACGTAACGTTTGTTAAACGTTCTAATCGGGTGTTGAACGCAACGTTTAAAAACCAATTCTGAATCGGTGTCAACTTATACCAACTGTTACCAACACAATGTGAATGACACGGTCTAAACAGGTGTGAAACCCACCGTTCAATAAGGATCATATCGGAGACCTATTTCACACGTTTAACGGAGGTGCTGGTGTGGGGTCATTTAACACCCAATAGCGACGTGTTGGAAACGTTTCATAAACCTGTTTCCTCCACATGTGGACAGATGCTTAAGCAATGGCATGATGTCTAATGGACAGCACCAGGTCCATCTGGTGAGTTCTGATGAACAGATCACAGATGAACACTCTTGTTGGTGCAGATAGAATAGAACTAGAGGTGATCACACTGGGCTGTTGCAAAGGGCTTGGTGACTAAGGAGCATTTGGTTAGAAATGTTCTTTTAGAGTCTAAAGTTATTGTAGCTACCCAGTATAGACCTAGCTACACCGAGCTGACCGTGAAATAAGACATTCATCCATACAACACTTTAGATAAGATACATATTTACATTTGGATTGTTTGTTTTGGTAGTATTTATTGTTTAGATAGTTAATGTTTGTTTTATAAGTCAGACAGATATTTAGTTGTATATCTATTGTAGTAAATCCATTTCCAAGCTATGACCACCTGATGGCGGTTTGGGGTTTGATTGAGCCTTCAATTGACTAAATGGTTGGGGTCTCCAGAGCCAAGAGCCTCCAGAGCGTCCATCCACGGTAGGTTATGGTCTGAGCTGCTCTGTAGTAACAGAGGGTGGGATGCCATTGCATTTACAGAAGGCTACACTAAAGGACTCAGACCCCTTTAAATACACCAGTGACCTACAGCAACTCAGTTTTCCCCATGGTGTGGTACACATAACCACTATAAAACATTTAGCCAAACAAGAGCCTTACTAGTATATAACTTAAAGCAGTAACCTTTTTCAAGCCGTTTCACGTATCGTGTTAGACTGTCCCTTTAATCGATAGCCTGTGTGGTGGTCTGTTGGGTTAGGGTTACGGTTAGGGTTAGGGTTAGGGTTAGGGTTAGGGTTAGGGTTTGGGTTAGGGTTAGGGTTAGGGTTAGGGTTAGGGTTAGGGTTAGGGTTAGGGCCTGTGTGTGGTGGTCTGTGTTGGGTTAGGGTTAGGGTTAGGGCCTGTGTGTGGTGGTCTGTGTTGGGTTAGGGTTAGGGTTAGGGTTAGGGTTAGGGTTAGGGTTAGGGTTAGGGTTAGGGCCTGTGTGTGGTGGTCTGTGTTGGGCTGTTACTTCACTACATGGACACTGCTTTGACAACTAGGGTCAACGTACTGTGTGTACTGTGTGTACTGTGTGTACTGTGTGTGTGTACTGTGTGTCTGTAATGTGTGTATGTCTGTCTGTAGTGTGTGTGTGTGTGTCTGTACTGTGTGTGTGTGTGTCTGTACTGTGTGTCTGTACTATGTGTACTGTGTGTACTGTGTGTCTATACTGTGTGTACTGTCTATACTGTGTGGGTACTGTGTGTACTGTGTGTCTGTATTGTGTGTACTAACCACCCTCCTCTTCATCACTAACCATCCTCCTATTCATCACTCACCACCACCCTTTATCACTCACCACCACCCTTTATCACTCGCCACCCTCCTCTTCATCACAAACCACCCACCTCTTCAACACTCACCACCCTCCTCTTCATCACTAACCCCCCTCCTCTTCATCATTAACCACCCTCCCCTTTATCACTAACCACCCTCCTCTTCATCACTCCTCTTTATCACTAACAACCCTCCTCTTCATCACTCATCACCCTCCTCTTCATCACTCACCACCCTCCTCTTCAACACTAACCCCCCTCCTCTTCATCACTCACCACCCTCCTCATCACTCACCACCCTCCTCTTCATCACTAACCACCCTCCTCCTCATCACTCCTCTTCATTACTCACCACCCTCCTCTTCATCACTCACCACCCTCCTCTTTATCACTCACCACCCTCCTCTTCATCACTCACCACCCTCCTCTTCTTCACTCACCACCCTCCTCTTCATCACTCTCCACCCTGTGTGTGTGTGTGTATAAGTTGTGGTGTGAATTCTCTGGTTCACGTCCAGTGGTCTAACTCTGAAAACTGTTTCAGAATCAAGTGGTCCAAACCCAATAAGTCTGACTACGGTATTGATTCCAATCACCCAATGGATCAATAGGTTGAGCTCTCAGTCCCAGAGTTCTGTCCCCACGTCTCAAGGCGTGTGGAGAGAAGTCCGACTCACTTCCAAGAGCAGCCCCCTCTTCATCAGTGGATCACCAAACAGGCGTCACGTACCCAACCCATACCAACAGCCGGCGGCCGTGGCCCATCTCCGTCCTTAAGGGTAGGGGAATGGCCCGGGTTCTCAGAGGGCCAGCGGGAGCACAGGGAGTCTGGGTCGCTAGCAGTAAACACCTCCACCTTCAGAGAGCCCAAATCCACTTCTGGCTGGCCTTCTCCAGGTGGCTTCTTTGAGGGAGAGGAGTAGGAGAGACACACCTCTGCTCTACCGTGACCAGATGGTGGCCACAGATGGCCACAACAACCATTGGGCTCTTACTACACCAGAGGGCTTTACCATCACATTTAGCTCCTTTTGAAAAGGACAACACATCATGTTCACCTCACTTGATTATGGAACACAACGTCATGAACACCAATCCAACATCATACTTTAATAACACTTCAAAAAAGGATTTAAAGGAAACAATCCCATGTGATTAATAATGCTTCAAAGAATCAAAGGAAACAACATGAACATGTGATATTTAGCTGGTCAGACCATGAAAGAACATCCAATGCATGACTCCCTTTCAGCTCTGAGAACACATCTTCATCTCCACCACAAACATCATATTGAATACAACAGTCTTCTAGAACGTGTTAAAGAGAAAGTTCAACCATTTAAAACATCATATTGAATACAACAGTCTTCTAGAACGTGTTAAAGAGAAAGTTCAACCATTTAAAACATTATATTGAATACAACAGTCTTCTAGAACGTGTTAAAGAGAAAGTTCAACCATTTAAAACATTATATTGAATACAACAGTCTTCTAGAACTTGTTAAAGAGAAAGTTGAACAGTCTTTAAATCCCTGGGGTCCATCCGTGACCCAGTGGTAGGACCCATGGTGGTAGATCACCTCCTCTGACCCCTGACCTCTGAAACTGCTCTCTGGCCATTTGGGGCCTTAAGGGAGAAACCCCCCCCCCTCACCCCCCTGTGTGTGTGTGTGTCTGTATAGTGTATACTATATGTGTGTGTGTGTGTCTGTATAGTGTATACTATATGTGTGTGTGTGTGTGTATAGTGTATACTATATGTGTGTGTGTGTCTGTATAGTGTATACTATATGTGTGTGTGTGTGTCTGTATAGTGTATACTATATGTGTGTGTGTGTGTGTATAGTGTATACTGTGTGTGTGTGTGTGTGTGTGTATAGTGTATACTATGTGTGTATGTGTGTATAGTGTATACTGTGTGTGTGTGTGTGTATAGTGTATACTATGTGTGTGTGTGTGTGTGTATAGTGTATACTATGTGTGTGTGTGTGTGTATAGTGTATACTATGTGTGTGTGTGTGTCAGGGTTTCCGTTAGCCGGTTTTTAGCGGGTAAAAAAAAAATGTCCGCTAATAATAATGCTCAAACTGACCTGAGATCATCTTTACTACTGTGTGTGTGTGTGTGTGTGTGTGTGTGTGTGTGTGTGTGTGTGTGTGTGTGTGTGTGTGTGTGTGTGTGTGTGTGTGTGTGTGTGTGTGTGTGTGTGTGTTGCTACAACGGACACAGAGACACTGAGGAACCATCATACCACCATAACGCGAACACAGGGAGGAGGTCCTCCTGGGTGAATGTGGACTGGAAGGTGTGGATGAGTGTCAGTGTGTCTGAGGACCCTCCTCCATCTGGGGACACTCTGTAGAAGGAGAGAGAGCCAGCAGGTCGGTCCACATACACTCCTACTCTGTTAGAGGAGGGGAGATCTATGACTGTTTCACTACCGTTGTACCAGACAGAGTAACCATCATCATAACAACAAACATCAGAACAATAAAGACTCCAGGACTTGCTGTTGTGTCCAAGCTCGCTATAACCACGTCCTTTCCTAGTGATTCCTCTGTATGTCACTCCTATCTCAACACCTCCTTCCCACTCCACCTCCCAGTAACAGCGGTCAGTCAGACCCTCTCTACACAACACCTGGACCCAGGGGTCAAATCTCTCTGGGTGATCAGGATACTCCTCCTTCTCTCTAACCAACGTCACCTTCCTGTTGTCCTCAGACAGAGAGAGTCGTCTGTGGGCTGTGTTTGGGTCCAGTGTGAGTTCACACGCATCTGATGGAGAACAAGACATGATTAGTCTGCTGAACTGTTGTTGTTGTTCCTAGAAACTGAGGCCAGACTGTAGTTTGTGTTCTCCTGATGTTCTCAGTCCCTCAGCGTCACCACATGGGCTCTGTGTGTGTCATCAATATATTAGTAGTACCAGGATTATTATGTTCTAATGTCTTACATAACAATCAGAATAATAATTATATTATTATTGGATTTATATAATATTATTAATAATAATAACAACAACACTTATAATAATAATAGTAATAATAATAGTAGTATAAATAATACTATTAATATAAATATTTGTATTAAGAATAATAAAATAATAATATTCATAATTATATCACATTATAGTAATCATTATTCAAAACAGTAATCATTTATTCTTCAATGGTCCTTATTTGAACCATAAGGATGATGATTATTGTTATAATATAATATTAAATACACACTAATATTAAAGGGAAAGCTGCTCCGTTTGGGTCTCTAAACGTGTTTTGTATTGATGAGATCCATCCTGTTCATTCCCAGCAGGACGTCACCTCCTGCTGTGTGGATGGACCTTCCATCTAAAGAGTGAGTGTGTGTTGTGATGACTCAAACTAAACAGACACTCACACTTCTTTAGACCTGGTTTCAGCCTCCATCCTCCACCGTGCTCCACCCTGGGGGGAACAAAGAGAGAGCAGTTGAAACATTCACACTCATGATCTGCTGGATCATCACTTTGTACACAACATGAGTTACAGCCGCCTTGGTAAACCACTTCATCTAGCGGCTGGTTGAATCCCTGTAGGAGACACGGTCCCTGAGAGGTGAGCTGTCCTCTCCGTACCTGAGAGTGTCCAGTCTCCAGCGTGGATCCTCCAGTCCAGCAGAGAGCAGCGTAACTCCTGAGTCTCCTGGGTGATTGTAGCTCAGGTCCAGCTCTCTCAGACGGGAGGGGTTGGAGCTCAGAGCTGAGGCCAGAGAAGCACAGCCTTCCTGTGAGACCATACAGGCAGACAACCTGCACACACACACACACACACACACACACACACACACACACACACACACCACACTTTATCTGTGTGAATTGTTACTTTTATGGCTGTAAACCATGAATGTTGAATGTCTTCTGATATCAAACCTTGAGCTCTAAGTGTTTGCTCATTGAGTCCAACTGACCTGAGAGTCTCCAGTGTACAGTGTGGACTCCCCAGTCCAGCAGAGAGCAGCTTCACTCCTGAATCCTGCAGGTCGTTGGTACTCAGGTCCAGCTCTCTCAGACTGGAGGAGTTGGAGCTGAGAACTGAGGCCAGAGCTTCACAGCATCTCTCTGACAGATGACAGCCATTCAGCCTTCACACAACATCAACAGGAACATGTTAGGAACTGGGTTGAAAGGGCTTATTATAATTAAAACCACTTAAAACCACCATTAAAACACAGTCTTTACTAGCATTAAGAAATATAAGTTAAACAAATTATAACAGCGCTGTAGGTAAGATTTAACAGCCAATATTGGAGTGTAATTTGTAGCCCGGTCCAGTATTGTCCAGTATTTATTCTAATTGAAGTATTCACAAATATGAATAGGCTAGGGAAAAACCCAGTTGTGGTGTTTCCTGGTATAATACCCAGTTGTTACTGGACTTCCTACTGAAGTGGTGCTGTTACTAATGGTTCACAATACAAATGTTGTGTAGTTTAGAAAATTAAATATTAAAATAGGCTCCCTCCTATAGCCTGCTCCAAGATCATATGTTTTGTATATTGTTATGACTTTAATATTCCAGTATTATGTATATTGTATTGTAGTACATGTTACTATTGAACCTACAGATATGTTTTGTATATTGTTATGACTTTAATATTCAAGTATTATGTATATTGTGGCTTAAAATGTGATTTGTGAACTTACAGAGATGTATTGTACATCTCAACAAAGAGAGAGCAGTTGAAACATTCACACTCATGATCTGCTGGATCATCACTTTGTACACAACATGAGTTACAGCCGCCTTGGTAGACCACTTCATCTAGCGGCTGGTTGAATCCTTGTAGGAGACACGGTCCCTGAGAGGTGAGCTGTCCTCTCCGTACCTGAGAGTGTCCAGTCTCCAGCGTGGATCCTCCAGTCCAGCAGAGAGCAGCGTAACTCCTGAGTCTCCTGGGTGATTGTAGCTCAGGTCCAGCTCTCTCAGACGGGAGGGGTTGGAGCTCAGAGCTGAGGCCAGAGAAGAACAGCCTTCCTGTGTGACCAGACAGCCAGACAACCTGCACACACACACACACACACACACACACACACACACACACACACACACACCACACTTTATCTGTGTGAATTGTTACTTTTATGGCTGTAAACCATGAATGTTGAATGTCTTCTGATATCAAACCCTGTGCTGTAAGTGTTTGCTCATTGAGTCCAACTGACCTGAGAGTCTCCAGTGTACAGTGTGGACTCCCCAGTCCAGCAGAGAGCAGCTTCACTCCTGAATCCTGCAGGTCGTTGGTACTCAGGTCCAGCTCTCTCAGACTGGAGGAGTTGGAGCTGAGAACTGAGGCCAGAGCTTCACAGCATCTCTCTGACAGATGACAGCCATTCAGCCTTCACACAACATCAACAGGAACATGTTAGGAACTGGGTTGAAAGGGATTATTGAGATTAAAACCACTTAAAACCACTTAAAACCACTTAAAACCACTTAAAACCACCATAAAACCACCATTAAAACCACTGAAAACCACTTAACCCTGTAAGGCCATCAGTTGCAAAGTTACAACAACACTTTTAGCTAGGTAAAAAAAAGTCTGTACATTTATTTTTCTTTTCTTTTAACCCATTTCCATAGTCAATGGGTCCTGTTGTTCAGCCTCCCGATGCTATTGGATAGTACATCTGTTCATAGGTCCGCCCTCTGGCCTCCAAGTCACACAACTGACTAATCTCCATGCCAGCAACACCTCTTTGTTTCATTGGACTGGATTCACAGTCTTTACTAGCATTTTTAATAAGAAATATAAGTTTAACAAATGATAACAGCGCTGTAGGTAAGATTTAACAGCCAATATTGGAGTGTAATTTGTAGCCTGGTCCAGTATTTTCCAGTATTCATTCAAATTGAAGAACAAGTATTCACAAATATGAATAGGCTAGGGAAAAACCCAGTTGTGGTGTTTCCTGGTATAATACCCAGTTGTTACTGGACTTCCTACTGAAGTGGTGCTGTTACTAATGGTTCACAATCCAAATGTTGTGTCGTTTAGAAAATAAAATATTAAAATAGGCTCCCTCCTATAGCCTGCTCCAAGATCATATGTTTTGTATATTGTTATGACTTTAATATTCCAGTATTATGTATATTGTATTGTAGTACATGTTACTATTGAACCTACAGATATGTTTTGTATATTATTATAACTTTAATATTCTAGTATTATGTATATTGTGGCTTAAAATGTGATTTGTGAACTTACAGAGATGTATTGTACATCTCAACAAAGAGAGAGCAGTTGAAACATTCACACTCATGATCTGCTGGATCATCACTTTGTACACAACATGTGTTACAGCCGCCTTGGTAGACCACTTCATCTAGCGGCTGGTTGAATCCTTGTAGGAGACACGGTCCCTGAGAGGTGAGCTGTCCTCTCCGTACCTGAGAGTGTCCAGTCTCCAGCGTGGATCCTCCAGTCCAGCAGAGAGCAGCGTAACTCCTGAGTCTCCTGGGTGATTGTAGCTCAGGTCCAGCTCTCTCAGACGGGAGGGGTTGGAGCTCAGAGCTGAGGCCAGAGAAGCACAGCCTTCCTGTGAGACCATACAGGCAGACAACCTGCACACACACACACACACACACACACACACACACACACACACACACACACACACACCACACTTTATCTGTGTGAATTGTTACTTTTATGGCTGTAAACCATGAATGTTGAATGTCTTCTGATATCCAACCCTGTGCTGTAAGTGTTTGCTCATTGAGTCCAACTGACCTGAGAGTCTCCAGTGTACAGTGTGGACTCCCCAGTCCAGCAGAGAGCAGCTTCACTCCTGAATCCTGCAGGTCGTTGGTACTCAGGTCCAGCTCTCTCAGACTGGAGGAGTTGGAGCTGAGAACTGAGGCCAGAGCTTCACAGCATCTCTCTGACAGATGACAGCCATTCAGCCTTCACACAACATCAACAGGAACATGTTAGGAACTGTGTTGAAAGGGCTTATTGGAATTAAAACCACTTAAAACCACATAATACCACCATTAAAACACAGTCTTGCCTAGCATTAAGAAATATAAGTTTAACAAATGATAACAGCGCTGTAGGTAGGATTTAACAGCCCATATTGGAGTGTAATTTGTAGCCTGGTCCAGTATTGTCCAGTATTCATTCAAATTGAAAAACAAGTATTCACAAATATGAATAGACTAGGGAAAAACCCAGTTGTGGTGTTTCCTGGTATAATACCCAGTTGTTACTGGACTTCCTACTGAAGTGGTGCTGTTACTAATGGTTCACAATCCAAATGTTGTGTAGTTTAGAAAATAAATATTAAAATAGGCTCCCTCCTTTTGCCTGCTCCCGCTCATATTTTTTGAATATTATATAACTTTAATATTGTAGTATAATGTATATTGAAATACATGTTATTATTTAACCTACAGATATGTTTCGTATATTATCTACATTTTATATATTAGTATTATGTATATTGAGTATTAAAATATGTCATTTGTGAAACTACAGAGATGTATTGGATATTATTATAACTTCCATATTCTAGTATAATGTATATTGTGTATTAAAATACATGTGATTAGTGAACCTACAGAGATGTTTTGGAGGCTTTGACCACTGGCAGCAGCCTCAGAAGACCCTCCTCTGAAGCAGAGTATTTCTTCAGGTCAAACACGTCCAGCTCCTCTTCTGATGACAGTAAGATGAAGACCAGAGCTGACCACTGAGCAGGAGAGAGATCTTCTCTGGAGAGACTTCCTGATGTCAGGTACTGTTGGATCTCCTCCACCAGAGAACGGTCGTTCAGCTCATTCAGACAGTGGAACAGATTGATGCTTCTTTCTGGAGAGAGATTTCCACTTATCTTCTCCTTGATGTAAGACACTGTTTGCTCATTGGTCTGTGAGCTACTTCCTGTCTGTCTCAGCAGACCTGGTAGGAGAATCTGATTGGTCTCCAGAGAGAGGCCCAGGAGGAAGCGGAGGAACAAGTCTAGGTGTCCGTTCCCACTCTGTAAGGCCTTGTCCACAGCACTCTGGTAGAGGAGATGGACCTCTCTTTTCTTTCCAACAAGAAAAGACCACATTGTTCGCGGTTGTTCTTCTGACAGCAGATTGACACCAGTGTCCATGAAGGACAAGAAGACATAAAGAGCAGCCAGAAACTCCTGGAGGCTCAGATGGACAAAGCAGAACACCTTGTCCTGGTACAGCCCACACTCCTCTTTAAAGATCTGGGTGAACACTCCTGAGTACACTGAGGCTGCTTTGATATCCATGTCACTCTCTGCCAGGTCTGCCTCGTAGAAGATCAGGTTGCCTTTCTCCAGCTGGTTAAAAGCCAGTTTTCCCAGAGAAAAGATGATCTTCCAGCTCTTTGAACTCCAGACTGTATCTTTTTCAACTCTCCCCTGGTACTTCCTGTCCCCCTGTATGGACTGAACCCTCAGGAAGTGGATGTACATCTGAGTCAGAGTGTTGGGCATCTCTTTTCCGGTTGTTTTGAAGAAGTCCTCCAGAACTGTAGCACTAATCCAACAGAAGACTGGGATGTGACACATGATGTGGAGGCTTTGTGATTTCTTGATGTGGGAGATGATTGTGCTGGCCAGAGTCTCATTTCTGAATCTCTTCCTGAAGTACTCCACCTTCTGTGGGTCGGTGAACCCTCTCACCTCTGTCACCATGCCAATACACTCAGCAGGGATCTGATTGGCTGCCGCAGGGCGTGTGGTTATCCAGATGCGAGCGGAGGGAAGCAGGTCGCCCTTGATGAGGTTTGTCAGCAGCACGTCCACCGAGGTCGACTTTGTGACATCGGTCCAGATCGGATTTTTCTTGAAGTCCAGAGGAAGTCGACACTCATCCAGACCGTCCAAGATGAAGACCACTTGGAACAGGTCGTATCTGAGGATTCCTTTGGTTTGAATAAAGAAGTGATGAAGAAGTTCCACCAAGCTAAACTCTTTCTCTTTCAGTAAATTCAGCTCTCTGAAAGTGAAGGGAAGTGTGAAGTGGATGTCATGGTTG
>JANIIK010002195.1:0-2500 GCA_027704905.1 Muraenolepis orangiensis | reverse complement strand
TACAGGCAGGCAGGCACACACACACACACACCCACACACCCACACACACACACACACACACACACACACACACACACACACACACACACACACACACGCACACACACACAAGTTGATGCATGTAGGTCTTGGGGCCGTGTTGGCACAAAGGAATGGCCCCAGGCCCCCCTAGGGTGATGAGCTCTGCCAGTATACAAAACTGTATAAAGTTAAATATATAAAAATAAAATGCAATTGATAAAATGCAATATATCAGCACAGAAAAAGAGCAATATGTATATATAAATCAATGTAATAAAATATACATTGTTATATGCTATACGCCCTTGTTCAGCAGCCTGATGGCCTGACTGTGGAAGCTGTCTCTGAGTCTATTTGATACCACTTGCCTGACGGTAACAGTGAGTACAGTTGGTGGCTGTAGGGCAATGTCTTTATGATGCGTTTGGCCTTGGCCACGCACCGCTGGTTGTATATATCCAGGAGGGAGGGGAGCTCACCTCCAACGATATACTGGGCCGTCCGCACCACCGTGGATGGAGATAGGGCCGTGCTCTCCTCTCTGCTTCCTGAAGTCCACCATCAGCTCCTTGGTCTTCTTGACGTTGAAAAATATATGAAATATATATGAAAAATATCCCTCCCATCCATATAATAGTGTGTGTGTGTGTGTGTGTCTGTGCTAGAGAGAGGTGTGTGCGTGTGTGTATAGAGATGTGTGTGTGAGTGTGTGTGTGTGTGTGTGTGTGTGTGTGTGTGTGTGTGTGTGTGTGTGTGTGTGCTAGAGAGAGGTGTGTGTGTGTATAGAGATGTGTGTGTGTAAGAGAGAGATATGTGTGTGTGTGTGTGTGTGTGTGTGTGTGTGTGTGTGTGTGAGTGTGTGTGTGTGTGTGTGTGTGTGTGTGTGTGTGTGTGTCTGTGCTAGAGAGAGATGTGTGTGTGTGTATAGAGATGTGTGTGTGTGTGTGTGTGTAAGAGAGAGATATATGTGTGTGTGTATGTGAGTGTGTGTGTGTGTGTGTGTGTATCTGTGTGTGTGTGTGTGTCTGTCTGTGTGTGTGTGTGTGTGTGTGTGTGTGTGCGTGGTGCTGATGATGGTTGTTAAGGAACATCCTGAACTCTCCGAACACTCGTTCCAGCGACAAAAGCTGTTAGCTCCTCTGTTAGCTTCTCTGTTAGCATCTCTGATGGCTATTCTGTTAGCATCTCTGTTATTTTCTCAGTTAGCGTCTCCGTTAGCTTCTATATTAGCGTCTCTGTTAGCGTCTCTCTTAGCGTCTCTGTTAGCTTCTCCGTTAGCGTCTCCCTCACTCTATCCTCCTCCCTCCTTTTCCTCCCTCACCCAAATCTTTCTTCCTCCTCCTCCCTCTCCCACACCTCTCTCCCTCCTCCCTCTCTCTATCCTCCTCCCTCCCTCTCACCCTCACCCTCTTCTCTCCCTCTCTCTCCCTCTATCCCCCTCCCTCACCACCTCTCTTCCTCCTCCTCCCTCCCTCTATCCTCCTCCCTCCTTCTCCTCCCTCACCCAAATCTTTCTTCCTCCTCCTCCCTTTCCCTCCCTCCCTCTATCCTCCTCCCTCCCTCACCACCTCTCTCCCTCCCTCTACCTCCCTCTCCCTCCCTCTATCCTCCTCCCTCCTCCCTCCTTCCTTCACCACCTCTCCTCCTCCCTCTCCCTCCCTCTATCCACCTCCCTCCTTCTCCTCCCTCCCCCACATCTCTCCTCCTCACCCAAAGACAAACTCCAGCTCCCCAGAACTGTGTTGAAAGTCAAGCCTCAGTGAGGCGGCGTGTTGGGACTCAGAGTCTCCCTTGGGACAACAAGTGAGTCTCTGAGTCATTCAGTCACCGTGGTGACAGGATGAATACGCTTCATCAAACCAACCCTTCATTAAGTCTTGGGTTGGCTCTCTTCTTCTGGTCACATGTTTTATGAGCCATTTTAAACCAGTTCAACAGAATGCTTCCTCCCCATTCCCTCCTGCAGTGTGTGTGTGTGTGTGTGTGTTGAGCACCAGTCCAAACACCTACACCACACACACACCTGTGTCTCCTTTACCCTAATCATGTTGGCCTTAAGGTGGTGGATTCAGCGCCCCCTAGTGGTGCAATAACAGATATTAATAAAACATGGCTTTGATAAGCAGCCTCATATCTTAAGATGTATTAATCATTTATCAGACAGCTTCATACAAAGATACTGACAGTGAACACATGTAAGTGTGTGTGTATGTACTTCTTTATGTTTGCGTGTATGTGTGTGTGAGTGTGTGTATGTGTGTGTGAGTGTGTGTGTGTGTATGTGTGTGTGTGAGTGTGTGTGTGTGTGTGTGTGTGTGTGTGTGTGTGTGTGTGTGTGTGTGTGTGTGTGTTTTAGAGAGAGAGAGATATGTGTGTTTGTGTGTGTGTGCGTGTGTGTGAATGTTAGAGAGAGAGATGTGTGTGTGTTTGTGTGTGTGTGTGTGTGTGAGTGTGCGTGTGTGTCTGAGTGTGTGTGAGA
>JANIIK010002194.1:0-21000 GCA_027704905.1 Muraenolepis orangiensis | reverse complement strand
ACACGTGTACAGTGATGTGCGGTGAGGTTCGTGGCTGGGGAGGCACTGACTCTTTCTTAGTCTGATTTACAAATATATGAATTCAACAGAGTAGCATAAATTCACCATTCAACTGGCTTGCACATTGACTACTGGTTGTGTTTCATATCCCATATCAGCATTCTTTACACACACATACAGTAGGTAAGGTACAGATTTGGCCAAAGAAGAACGTTACATTTATAGCGGCTCAGAGAGAGCGCTCTGCACCCTCCGTGTGTTCTTAATGTGCCATCATACTCATTCAATACAAATTAGAGTATATACAGTCCGCAACAAAAAGACAAATAACTTATTTTATATACAAGATATAAAAATAATGGAAGACCGGCCTCGGTCTTCCATTATTTATCACTTCCAGTTTTGATTGAACGTTTTGAGAAATGTTTTAGCTTATATACTGTATAATCTTCCATTTTTCCAGTCAGATATAAACGGACTGATGCGGTGCACTCGACTTTCTCTACTTGACTTTCTTAGCTAGCATATTACCCACAATGCCCTTTGTCTGTAACACGCCCCCCAGTGAGGCAGAGGGACTGGCTGCCTCCCTTCCTGCTTTTTCACTGCGGCGTTATCTGAACTGTCGTATCGCCTCGCAGCGGGACAACAGGGAGTGCTGCACCATGATTTTTAGGGAAACGTGGCTGTCCTCCGTGATTTCTGACAAAGCAGTGCAACCACCGGGATTCTCTTTGTTTTGGACCATCCGAACAGCTGAGTCCACCGGGAAGAACAAAGGTGGGGGTGTATGCTGCTTGGTGAACAATAGCTGGTGTACGGACGTTCTGGTGCTTTCTCAATATTGCTCATCTAATCTGGAATTACTGACTATCAAGTGTCGCCCTTTTTACTTGCCGAGGGAAATCTCCGCTATTCTCATGTTGGCGGTTTACATCCAACCACGGGCTGATGCGAACATGGCATTGGACAAACTTTACATTGAAGTGAGCAAACTTCAGAATCTCTACCCCGAGGCAGTCCCCATTGTAGCGGGGGACTTTAACCACTGCAATTTAAAAAAGGTATTACCAAAATACTACCAACACATCTCATGTCCGACCAGACAGAACAAGACTCTTGATCACTGCTATACCTGGCTGGCTTTCGGCAAATCAGACCACGCCTCCGTGCTTCTACTTCCAGCTTACAAGCAGAAGTTGAAGTCCACGCCCACAGCTGTAAAGAACGTGCGTTGCTGGACAGCTGATGCCGTACTACACCTGCAGGGGGGCTAGAAATCACTGACTGGAGTGTATTCAAGACCACTGACCTTGATGTGTATGCAGATCATGTCACAGCATACATTAACAGGCTAGTGGAAGAATGCATCCCGACCAGGTCTGTTCGCTCATTTCCGAACCGCAAACCATGGATGAATGCTGACATACGGAACCAACTTAAGGAACGGAGTACCGCTTTCACAACAGGCGACTCCAATCTCTACAAGAAGGCCAAGTACGAACTCAGAAAAGCCATCAAGAAGGGTCAATTGGATTACAAAAACTAATTGGAATTACAGTTCGGGGGCTCTGACACCAGACATATGTGGCACGGTCTGAGGGTCCTCTCCAACTACAAGGGGAGCTCATGGGCACCAACAATGACCCTACCCTACCAGATGAGTTAAACAAGTTTTTTCGCTCGCTTTGAAAGGGACCATGAGCTGACCAACAACTTGAACATCAGCCCAGAGGACTACGTTCTACAACTGTCCGAGTCCGAGGTCCGCAGAATCTTCAGGAGGGTGAAGGCAGGAAAGGCAGCCGGCCCAGACGGAGTTCCATCCCTCGTCTTCAAGACCGGCACTGACCAGCTGGCTCCTGTGTTCACCGACATCTACAATGCATCACTGCAACAGTCTGTCGTCCCAGCGTTCTTCAAAGCGACAACCATTGTGCCGTTACCCAAAAAGACCAAGGCAACATGCCTCAAATGATTATCGTCCAGTGGCTTTAACACCCATACCCATGAAGTGCTTGGAGAAACTTGTAATGTCGCACATAAACTTGTCCATCCCTGAGTCCCTAGACCCAGTTTGCAAACAGACCAAACAGGTCTGTAGACGACGCCATTTCCCTGGCACTACACACAGCCCTGCAGAACCTAGACAGGAGGAACACTTACGTCAGACTGCTGTTCATTGACTACAGCTCGGCGTTCAACACCATCGTTCCCTCCAAGCTGGTCCTGAAACTGAGGGACCTAGGTCTGGGCGCCCTCATCTGTAACTGGATTATGGACTTCCTGACAGGCAGGCCTCAGGTGGTGAAGATTGGGAACAACATCTCATCCACTCTGGTCCTCAACACCGGAGCACCCCAAGGCTGCTGCCTCAGTTCCCGGCTGTACTCGCTGTACACACATGACTGTACTGCCACGCACAGCAATAATCGGATTATCAAGTTTGCAGATGACACCACAGTCATCGGCTTGATAAGCAAGGGCGATGAAACCGAGTACAGAGATGAGGTGGTCCAGCTAACGCGATGGTGTGAGGACAACAGCCTCGCACTGAATGTCAGCAAGATCAAGGAGCTCATCGTGGACTTCAGGAGCCACCGGGGCAACCACTCCACAATCAGCCTGGACGGGACACCAGTGGAAGTCATCAGCTGCTTCCGTTTCCTGGGACTACAGATTTCCGATGACCTGGCATGGACCCACAACGGTATTGGCCAGAGGTGGCTAGTGAACTTCTACCGTGGCACTGTAGAGAGCGTCCTGACGGGTGGCGTCACTGTGTGGTACGGCAACACCACTGCACAGGACAAGAAAGCCATCCAGAGGGTCGTGAGGACGGCAGAGAATATCATCGGGTGTGCACTTCCATGCATTGAGGAGATATTTAGGACCATATGTCGGAAGAAGGCCATGATTCTGTTTCTAACACACACACACACACACACACACACACACACACACATGTTCTGCTGTTGTCAGTGGTTTCCCTGAAGAGAACCATGTGGACTGATCTGTTTGGGAGGTCTCACATGTAGGGATCCATCTAACCCACAGTCTCTCACACACACACACACACACACACACACACAGTCCATAATCTTTGTTGACAGTCTCGTTTCTCACTCTACTTCTATTCATCTATATCAGTTCACAACCTTTCTTAGTCCGTGACCCCATCTCAACTTCTTACATTTTTGAGCATCTGCTTCCAAGCAAATCTTTAAAAATCAACATATGCTTGTAATATCAATGTCCCAGTGAACTTTGGAGCATTGCACCACAAGTGACTAACAGTTCACTCATGAGTCAGCAGCGGGAATCATAGGCCAGTTGCAGGCCGTCTGTTGCTATAGAGTCTATAGTAACAGACGGCCTGCAACCGGCCTATCAAAGAGGTTGGAAAACCTCTTTGATGAAACTTTTGTAAAGTATCATCAAATATCGAATTGCTTATCAAGTCAGCAATCTCCTGCGACCCCATATGCAAATCAGGCGAGCCCAAGTGGTGCCCCGACACCAAGGTTGGAAACCACTGATGTTCCTGGACTGGCTGTCTGCATCACATCCATAAGTCCTGAGACTGCTCTCCTCTCTCGTCGGCCTGGCGGAGAGACCAGGCTAGGAAGGAGGCTCAGCAAGTTCAGCAACACAACGATGGTGCACTACACACCACCAATAACATGTGACGAGGTGTGTGTAACAATAATAATAATAATGATAACAATAATAATAATTATTATTCAGGTATTGAATGATTAATTCAATATTGATCGTTTGACTCTGACCGCAAATTATATGGGCGAAGTGGTACCAAACATTTTGGAGACCTGCTTATCATATACCTTATACAAATGTCGTCCACCAATTTCAAAAATGTTTACCAATCAGGAACTGAGCAATAGGTGTTGGCAATCCAATAAAACGGTATACACGGTATACACAGTTACACTGTGAACAATAGTAATAATAATAATAATAATAATATTATATTATATCATATAATAATAATATTATACTAATAGTAATATTAATATGGGTTATCAACCAATGTGAGACTTGCTGACCCTGCTGAGTCTTGCTGACCCTGATGACGTCATCATGCGTCATGTGATGACATCCCCACCAGGCCAGCACAGGAATAGGGTGACTGTTGGTGACCCAGAATACCGAGCTGTGTTCCTCCTACTCTAAACATGTCGTCCCCTTCTACAACAGTTTTATTGTTGAAGAACTTGGGTACTGGCCTGGCCTTTGACCTTTGCTCTTCTGTCTATCTATATGTCTGTCTGTCTATCTGCCTTCCTGTCTGTATTTCTGATTCACTGTGGATTTGTCTGTCTACATGCCTGTGGGTCAGTTTGTCTTTCTGTCTGTGTGCCTGTCTGTCCACGTCTGTCTGTGTACCTGTCTGTCCGTCTCTCTCTGTCTGTCTGCCAGTCTGTGTACCTGTCTGTCCGTCTCTCTGTCTGTCTGCCAGTCTGTGTACCTGTCTGTCCGTCTCTCTGTCTGTCTGCCAGTCTGTGTACCTGTCTGTCAGCCTGTCTAGGGGTGTGTAGGATGCAGAGCAGAGCCACTATGCTGTCTTACATAACGTGTGTTGTTGAGAGAAGTTCTAGCGCGGTGTTCAGGTCTGACCACTGTCATATCCTGTGATTCTGCTGCGTAGTGGTGTTTGTGTAAAGTTGCAAGCAACATGATTATCTGGCCATAAGCTGTGTGGCAGGACGGATGTAGCACACTCATCCCTCAGGAATAGTATTGCATTGTCAAGTTGCTAAAAACAGAGCCACAGCCTATCTAAAACAAGACCACGTTTTAGATAGGCCTCCATCATCGGCTAATAATATGAGATATTATAGTTTAATCTGTTATGTTTTTGGTTTGTATGCCTACATGTGTGTAAGCCTACATACATACGTGTGTGCGTGTGTGTATTTACCAGCATCCCATGGGTCCCCTTTTTAAAATTGGGCCCTTTAAATGTTGTCCAGTGAAAGATGCAAGTCGGTTATCAACTAGTATGTCTACACACACATCTGACTTATCTACCCACAGTTTTCTTACCTTTATTATATTTTCATAGATAGTGTCCCGAAAACCCAGGAGCGCTTTTTTGTCGAACTCTTTTCCATTGATGATGCGCATCTGTTTGAGAAACGTCGACTTTCCACTCTCCCCTGCCCCGAGGAGGAGATCTTCACTAGCCGCCGAACGGCTCTCCGCTCCCGGGCAAGCATAGCGTCGATCTCCTACTCCTCCGCCGGGCTTCCCGCTCCTGAGCCGCGTCCCTCTCACTGTTACTTTGTTTGCTGCCGCCCGGTTCTCGGCTCGCTTCGGCGGGAGAAGACATCGGCTGAGAGACCGGACCACTCCCGACATGGTCGTTGAGAAGTGTGCGAAAAGTTTATCTTAACAAGTTGTCATTATAGAGTGCGATGTACTGCCATCGAAAAGTCTTCGCGGGTCGATACAATCCAGTGAAAAGGCATCCAGCGAATGACGTTTGTTTAAGGAGTTAAAATAGATAAAAGAAGCCGTGTTTAGGTTTTTAACGAGTGCATCCGTTATCTGGCACTCTCAGCACATCGCTGAGGAGATAGCTCGTGTCCATCTTGGTTAGGCTGTCTCGATCCGTCGGTTTAGAACAATTGCAAAGGAATGGAAGAAATAAATAACTAAACCTCGTATTGTGAAAAATGTAACGTTGTATGGATCGTCTTCAAAGTTGAAGTTGGAAAACACAGGACAGTCCTTCTCGAATACATTGGTGTTCAGTCCGTGAAAACACAATCGAAATGGCAAACGCAAGCGTAGGGCAATTCAGAGTCGAACACAGCCTCCCAAATGCTGTGGTTTGTGAACTTGGGAAGTAGGCTAGACTGCGAGCGGCTCCCCTGGCTGGCCGGTGGAACGCTTACATTGTGAGGGGGCTTTTGGTGCAGTGCTAGGAGTGGCCAGCAGATGGCGCTAAACAACCAGGCGATACTGACTGTTATAAGGAGGCCCTTTTAACCACATCAACCAAGGAGTGATATACAAAGTGTTTACTTTGGAGCAACAGAATAAAGGCGACAGAATAAATAAACCACATTTGTAGATCATTTTACTCTGTGACATCTGACAGACGGTATATGTCAATGTGTGTCTTTGATTTAGTCTATTTGGGATCTTAAGAGGCTATACGTAGGCTTTTTTAAATTTACAATTACAGTATTTATCTTTTTTTTTATTGGTTTCACACATTTTCAAACCCGTTTTCAAAACAGTTAACACATATTGCATTTAAAGACCCAAAACTCTATTGGATTAACTGTGTTAAACAAAAGGAAAACATATATTGACAGCTGATATAAACTTCTTGCATAATTACGAATCTCTAATGCACCTGTGTTAAACTCCTCAATCTATACAATATGCCTCCTCTGTGCTATCTGCAAGCATGGATTGAAGGGGCCAGAGGCCATGAAAGAGAGTAAGAGGCCAGAGGCCGGTAGGGAGAGTAAGAGGCCAAAGGCAGGTAGGGAGAGTAAAAGGCCAAAGGCAGGTAGGGAGAGTAAGAGGCCAAAGGCAGGTAGGGAGAGTAAGAGGCCAAGGCAGGTAGGGAGAGTAAAGGGCCAAAGGCAGGTAGGGAGAGTAAGAGGCCAAAGGCAGGTAGGAGAGTAAGAGGTCAAAGGCAGGTAGGGAGAGTAAGAGGCCAAAGGCAGGTAGGATGAGTAAGAGGCCAAAGGCAGGTAGGGAGAGTAAGAGGCCAAAGGCAGGTAGGGAGAGTAAGAGGCCAAAGGCAGGTAGGGAGAGTAAGAGGCCAATGGCAGGTAGGGAGAGTAAGAGGTCAAAGGCAGGTAGGGAGAGTAAGAGGTCAAAGGCAGGTAGGGAGAGTAAGGCGAGTGTGTGAGCCGTTTTGAAAATGTCTGCTCTGAATGGACAAATGTGTCTTGGCAATGGAGAAAAACTGTAAAACAGTAAGCTGTAAGATATGCATAGGCTTGGTGACACAGGACATCTAACTTATAGGCTAACCCAGGTGTACTACAGAACGCCACAGGAAGTCCTCTTCCTGTGGCCATCAGACTCTATCATCTACCTCGGGTCGTGAGAGGGACAGTGGAGACTCAGTGACCTGAGGTCAACGCACTGTTATTATTATTTTTGGTCAACGCACTGTAAATCCTCTCACTGTAATTTTTGCACTGTAAATTCAATTTCACTTTTCACTATTTATTAGTTATTTATTATTATTCTATTACTGCCAATTTGCACTATACGTATTGTTGTATATTGTATATACCTACGTATTACTGTAATAATACTGTAAATTGTGCAATTCATCTATCAATACGTTTAGATTTCATTAGAGTTCATTTAGTTATATTTTGTTTATACTAAACAAGTTTAGTTTAGTTTGTTGTTATTTAGTTTTTAGGTATTAGTATATTTTGTGTGCATTTATTCCCCCTGTTTCAACTGTTGCACCTTAATTTCCCTCGGGATAAATAAAGTTATCTTGAATCTTGAATCTTGAACTAAAATGTACCTCAATCATCATGTAGTTTTTAATATTTTATGGTAGAGGGCGCTGCTGCATTACAAATGAACAGGTAGGTGCTCTACAAATTCAGAGAGGTTGACACAATACAAGATACAAGATACAAGATTTGTATTGGCCATTTGTAACAAGTACATCGGATTGCTTACTCCCCATTCCCTCCCGCAGTATAAATCTCAAAAACAACTCCATAACAATAATATATACAATAAAATAAACCAAAAAAGAGCAGCAAAGTGACTTAAATGATATGTACATGTTTTATTTGTTATTATTTTATTTTTTACAAAAATCTTTCAAAACCATTTAAAGTGCCAGTAGTGCAACAGCATCGTGCAGTACAGTGCAGTAACTGTGATGAGTCCAGAAAGTTCAGCAAAGTATGTAAGTGTAATGTTAATGAAAGTGGCAGCACTCCTAGCAGTTCAGTAGGGCATTGCCTGTGGATAAAAAACTATCGTTAAACCTGGTAGGTAGTCCTAGTACAGAATATCTCCTCCATGCATGGAAGTGCACACCCGATGATCTTCTCTGCCATCCTCACAACCTTCTGAATGGCTTTCTTGTCCTGTGCAGTGGTGTTGCCGTACCACACAGTGACGCCACTCATCAGGACTCTCTCTACGGTGCTACGATAGAAGTTCACTAGCCACCTCTGGCCTATACCGCTTTTTCTGAGGCACCGCAGAGCATAGAGGCGCTGGTGTGCCTTCTTCAGCATGACCTCTGTGTTGTGGGTCCACGCCAGGTCATCGGAAAATTGTAGTCCTTCCAGTCTGATGGTGGAGTGGGTGCCCCGGTGGCTCCTGAAGTCCACAATGAGCTCCTTGGTCTTGCTGACATTCAGTGCGAGGCTGTTGTCCTCACACCATCGCGTTAACTGGACCACCTCATCTCTCTCCGTTTCATTGCCCTCGCTTATCAAGCGATGACTGTGGTGTCGTCTGCAAACTTGATAATCCGATTACTGCTGTGTGTGGCAGTACAGTCATGTGTGTACAGCGAGTACTGCCAAGGACTGAGGCAGCAGCCTTGGGGTACTCCGTTTTTGAGGACCAGAGTGGATGAGATGTTGTTCCCAATCTTCACCACTTGAGGCCTGCAGCAGTCGTAGTCAATGAACAGCAGTCTGTCTGACGTAGGTCTTCCTCCTGTCTAGGTGCTGCAGGGCCGTGTGTAGTGCCAGGGAAATGGGGTCATCTACAGACCTGTTTAGTCTGTATGCAAACTGGAGTGGGTCTAGGGACTCAGGGATGGACAACTTTAGGTGAATGGGGTATGGATTGGGTGTGAAAAAAACACCACTGTATTGTAATGATCAAACCCTAAATATATCAACACAAGCCTAGACAGACAGACAGACAGACAGAAATACAGACAGACGGGCATCTATTTTCCAATGGACTGGTCTCATGTAATTAGCCTAAAAGCCTTTTCATCTGTACTTATAAGAGACATACTCTCTCTCTCACACACACACACACACATCCCAAGCTCACTTCTTAACAACAACATAAAAGGCAGCTGTGTGATAGCATTGTCGCTTGGTATCTGTGTTATTTGTATGCCCAGACCCTGAAACAATAGCACACTTTTCCACACTTTTCCCCTTTTTTTGAATAGCTTAAACTGCTCAAAATTCCATTAATAATGGCAGATTAAGTCTTATATTATTTTATGCAATTGATATGTCGCTTCCTCTAAAAGTTCAATGAAAATCATTTAATAGCGATAAAAACGATGTTGAGTTATTGTCATTATCATAAATAATATGGGTTTTTTTTAAAGTGAAAGAAAATGATGGTCCATTCAAATATTAATAACAAATCTAAAACTCAAGAATTAAACTCAACTTATACTGTCCCGGTCATGTAGTGCCGCAGGAAGCAAACTCTTTGACATTAAAGCTGCCAGAGTTTGGGTCATTCCCGCTGTGGTGGACTGGTCACTCATGATAAGATAAAAGCATGCAGACGACCACTGTTGGTTTGCTGGTTTGCAATGTAATGAGTGCTTATATGGCTGGGTTGTAGAAGCTTAGAATACCTTGCATATGGAAATAGATTACACATCAATTACTCATTCAATATAATAAAAGTGTATTAGAAATGTATGTAAGTCATTTAGCACAGGGGTTCCCAACCTTTTTGTGCCACGGACCGGCAGATACATGAAAAAAATCTCGCGGACCGGTTGTCAATTTTTTTCAGAGTTTGTAAATAACAGAAAATAGCAGAACAACATGCATCCAAAACATATGAACAAAGTTTAAAACCAGGATACAATTTAAAAAAAAGACATGAATGCTTAACAAATATGAATAGCAGAACAACCAACACATCACTAGCGCGTAGTCTCTTTAGTAGCGCGTGCAACTGAAAGTCTCTCGTTTTGCCGCCGATATATATTTAATCTATATATATATAGATTATACCGCCCATATATACCGCTATATAATCTATATATATAGATTATACTATATATATAATCTCTATATATAGATTATACCGCCTGCCGTTCACCTATACTCAAATTATTTGAGTCAAATATGATGATAAACACAGTTGTTTCGCGGCCCGGCAGTAACACCTCCACGGCCCGGTACCGGTCCGCGGCCCGGCGTTTGGGAACCCCTGATTTAGCAGACACTTTTGTCCAAGAGACTTCCAAGTGAGGTTCAAAACGTACCATCCAGGGATTGAAAAGCACAAAACTTCACAACCGTGTTTGTAAAAAAAACCAGCTGGACAGAGTAGTAGCTGTGTAGGATCAGCGGGTCAATGCAATATTTCACACAATCTGAATTCAAACTTAAGAGCCATGCGTACGTCTGGCTGTGAGACTCATTGAATTTCATCTATTATCAGGTACATTGTTTATTTTGTTTTTTTTCCATACAGTTTTTCTATCACATCATTTGATAACCCTGTCTAGAGGGTTGCTGTTGTGATGCCAGCGTCACGCCACTCTCCTCTCCAGCCACGCTCCTCTGCCTCCCCCTCTCGTCCACCAGGGTTACTACACCCAGGAGGACACGCCGTCACAGAAGACCATGACCATGCTTCAGTCCCACCTGTTCCCTATCATAATCAGCGCCCCATCAAAACTCCGCTCTCCTGTTCACTCATTGCCAGAACTTTCAGTTTTGGGCAACATGGAACCCGGTAGTACAGCAGACGGGTCCAATTTTTCAAAGGACCTCGCGGCGTTGATTCGGACCACGCAGCAGCAAGGAGCAGTGTTCCAGGAAGTGGCTGCTCGTCTGGAGAACGTGTTCAGACAGGTGAACGATCGTTTGGTTTGACACGATGAAGAGGTCCAGGCACTCTCGGCTGCTCGCTCTCTCCTCACCTCCCTGTCCGCTATCGATCCCCAGCTTACCCCGTTGTTCCCTCCTTCGGTGCTTTGACCTCCCGTTCCCCTTCACTTTCCCTGACAGAACCCTTGTTGGCAAGCCCCAGACCCTTTGAGGGGAATTTGGATTTATTCTGTGGTTTTATAACCCACTGTGAACTAATTTATTCTCATCAGCCCAGTCGTTATAGTAGCAAGGGCGCTAAGGTAGCTTTTATTTGATCACATTTATCTGGCAGAGCACTAAAATGGGCCACAGCTATTTTTTTCATAATTCAGAGCTATCCGCCAATTAGTTTTTGTTTAGGTTTGTTTATGACCATACCTCCGACGGCCAGGATGCTGCTACCCGACTCCACTCTATCTCTCATGGGCTCTCGGTCTGTGCCGGATTACACCGTGGACTTCCGTATCTTAGCCGCAGAGAGTGGGTGGGATTATAGAGCACTCCAAAGCGCTTTTAGACGGGGACTGAGCGAGGCTATAAAGGATGGTATCTTGAGGGATAGACATAATGGCCTCAATGATCTGATCTCCGTCGCCCTGATGATGGGCTTGCGGAGAGGGACTGTGAGCCAGATTGTCATTCCTCTCTCCCTACTCACAATACCCATCCCTATGCTGTGTTCCCAGGTCTACGTGACTCCACGTAGACCTCCTCACTCACCTCCCCAGACCCTTACTATGGAGGAGCCGATGCAGGAGGGTCGCTCCCGACTATCCACGGTAGAGCAAGACCAGCGTTTCTGGGACAGACTCTGCCTCTATTGTTGACAGGCCGGACACCTCATCCAAACCTGTCCTACCCGACCCCAGACGCCAAAAGGCCAAGCTCGCTAGGTCTGGGAACCCTGGTGAGCCTGATGACCCTTACTCCTGACCAATGGCCGTCTAGGTTCAGACTTTTCACGCTGTCCTGGGAACAGGAGTCTCTTTCCATTGGAGCCCTCATCAACTCTGAAGTGGATGAGAGTCTCATTGACACCACCTTGGACAAGCAGGAAGGGATCCTCTTGTTGTCTCTTGACAAACCACTCACTGTTCATGCCTTGGATAGCCGCCCCCTGGACCCGATCACCCAGAGCACTGCCTCCATAAGCCAGTCCATTTCAGGAAACCACCATGAGTCCACACGGTTCCTTGTCGTTTATGCCCCCACTGGTCCTTGGCAGACCCTGGCTCGAGAGACACAATCCCCACATTTGCTGGACTACGGTCAACTACTCCTCCTGCCTCAGACCCCAGACCCTTCCCCTCATCTAGTTTTTTACGAAACTAGACCTCCACAATGCCTACCACCTCGTCCCATCAGGGAGGGGGATGAGTGGAAGACGGTGTTCAATACCCACCTCGGACACTTTGAGTATCTGGTGATGCCATTCGGCTGTTTTTCAGGCCTTGGTCAACGACCTCCTCCGGGATATTCTCAATGTGTTCGTGGTGGTGTATTTGGACGATATTTGGATTTTTTCTCGGTCAGAGCAGGAGCACCGGCAGCACGTTCGCTTGATTCTCCAATGTTTTTGCTGTTTGTCAAGGCGGAGAAGTGCCTGTTTCTGCTTGGCCAGACCAAGAAATCCCCTTGATCCCTGCTGAGACTGCAGATCTCCTAGTGACTCACGTTATCCGCCTCCACGGTATCCCTCAGAACATTGTGTCGGATGACTATGAAACAGGTCTGAAGTATTTAGGTTGAAAAGTTTGAAAGTTTTGAAAATACATTTACATTTACATTTAGGGCATTTGGCAGACGCTTTTATCCAAAGCGACTTACAAGGTGTACATTTGTTGAAGCAGACAATAGCATAACGCTGAGGTACGCAAACATAAAAATAGAGCAGTTCACAAGCATTCATATTAACAAGATGAATAACACAATTTCATACTGCCAGGTCACCTGCTTAAGTAGCTGTGATAAGAGCATGTTATCAACATTAAGGATATGCACTTGCTAGAATATACAACATGCTAAGAGCTATTAATGTCAGGACTTAAGCAAGTTAGGGGTTCACAAAGGAGAAGGAGGGTTCATGGAGAGTCCAGGTGGACTCTGAACAGGTGGGTCTTGAGTCTCTTGCGGAAGCTGGCGAGGGACTCTGTCGTCCTGACATGCGACGGGAGTTCATTCCACCACTGTGGAGCCAGAGCCGTGAAGAGCTGGGTCTTGGAAGAGCGACGATACAAATATTACAAATACAAATAGTTATTCAACCTTAGACTAGTCATTTTAAAATACTTTTATATATAAATATACAAACTATATTAGTGGTATTAACATGATTCAAATTAAAATGTGTTTCTGTTTATTACTATGAAATGGGTCTGAATTATTTAGGTTGAGCATTTTAAAAATACAAATAGTTCCAATGGCATCAAAGAGTTAAAATGGTAGTAAGCGTATGTTGAATCTGTGTTAGGATTTTGAGGGGTCCATGGAATTCTTTTTCCAAAAAGTTGGCCCGAAAAGTTTGAGAACCTCTACCTCTGCAGAGTCATGCCCGAATTAAATCAGGTCGCTTAAATTAGGTAGCTTATCCCGCGACCTGGCCCAGATAAGCGGTAGACAATGGATGGATGGATGGATGGTTAACACCTACACCTACTAGGTGTGTGTATGTTTGTGTGCATAGGAAGAGTTTAGGGGGGTGGGGCAGGGGGTGCATTTCCCCCCCCTCTAGTGGCTGAAATATGTTATTGCAGTGAGTCAAAAATATTTCCCAGAATTCAATTCTTTTAATTTTTTTAAATATTTAATAAATTATATTAAGTTAATATATTTTTGAGCATAGCACGCCACGCAATTCATTTTCATGAGATGCACAGCCTTATAGGAGCGCCCATCTGTAGGGCAAAACATGGCTTTCTTCTGCTGCCTGCCATCTATTCAATAGGTTTTTTTGGTATTTTAACCAGGTTTACACAAAATGCTGGACAGGTGTTGTGCGTTCGGATGCACTAACTGACAGGGAGACAAGCCTTGGATTGTGTTTTTTTCTAAACCTGTCCGAGGAAGATAACCCAGAGAAGAGAAGATTATGGATTTGTGGATCTATAAAAGGCCCGTTTGAAGTGAACATTTCGTCAAAGGTTAGCAATACACTGAAACCCAACTTCAGTGGCCTTGACAAGTTAGTTAGCAGCAGTGGTCGGAGGGATAGAGGGGTTTACCAGTCTGCATTATACCACAAGCCTTACATTATGTTATATTAACCTAGCAATCAGAGTACTTGAAAAGCATTATATTCTAATTATACTAGGACCACTGAAATATGTTTATGTACAATTGTATATTCCAATACACAATGTATTTTTTGACCTGTATTTTTAGTTTAGTTAACTTTTTAATATAAGTTATATTTTTAAGTTGTTTGTAAGAGTGTCGTGAGGATTTCTACACAATTGTGTTGTACTTGTACAGTGACAATAAATTTAAGATATCTTTATTTTTAAGTGCAATGGAAAAGTGTTTCTGATACTGTACCGTCAGTTATATATTATTGTTTCCTTCTTTCGAAAAATGTACTTAATATTTAAGGGGAGCAATTCTCCCCAATATGTACACCAGTGTTGAACTGTCAGGGCCTTCTAGGTATTCAGAGAAGACCCTGGAACCAAAAAAAAATCTAATTAATTATATTTATAAAATGTATATAAAATAAATAAATGAGAATCGTATCTGTGTTGTTGATCTGTAATATTACAGTGTTACGTTGATTTGTTTGTCTTTCTTGGTCCATGCACTATGCATTTGAGTGGTTTTGTGTTAGAAAAAATGCAAACAATCTGATATTTTTCTGGGTTCCTGGGAAGAATATCCTTCAACCAAGGTACTCTATATCCTTGATAGAATGCACTGTATAGTCTCTGGACAATAATTTAAATGAGCTACAGGCTCGTATTCAATTCCACCAGGAAACTATTGTAACTATTATAATAAACAATTGTATCATCTGCCTTACAGAGACATGGATGTCGGAGGGCGTTACCGACGCAGCTATCGAGCCAACAGGATTTTCTGTCCACCGGGTGGACAGAACAAAGGCTCTCTCCGGTAAAGATCGCAGATAAACAGATCTTGGTGCAACCAAAGTCATGTATATCCCCTCAAATCTTTCTGTTCCCCGGACCTGGAGTACCTGATGCTTATGTGCCGTCCATTCTGGCTACCTCGGGAGTTTACAGCGGTAACTGTGACCACTGTTTACATTCCCCCACAAGCCAACACGGACACAGCGCTGAAGGAACTGTATGGAGCTATCAGCGAACAGGAGTCGGCACACCCTGAGGCTGCTTTCATTGTGGCGGGGGACTTCAACAAGGCGAACCTGAAGAAGGGTCTCCCAAATTCTACCAACACATAACGAGCAACACACGGGGTGAGCGGATCCTCGACCACTGCTACACACCCTACCGTGATGGCTACAAGGCCCTCCTCCGCCCACCGTTCGGCAAATCAGACCACCGCTCTATCCAGCTACTCCAAACCTATAGGCAGTGAATGAAGCAGCAACCAATCGCTGTGAGGGAGGTCCAATGCTGGTCGGACCAATCGGACTCTATGCTGCAGGATTGTTTTGATTGCGCTGACTGGGACATGTTCCGGGTCGCCTCGGACAATAACATCAATGAGTACGCGTCCTCGGTCACCGGGTTCATCAAGAAGTGCATAGATGACGTTGTTGCGACCAAGTCGGTTCGGATATATCCCAACCAGAAACCATGGATTAACGGCGATGTTCGCGCTGCCCTCCATGCGCGTAACGGCGCCTTTGGCTCCGGGAATATGGAGGAATATACGAGAGCCTGTTACAACCTCCGTAAGACCATCGTCACTGCCAAGCGGGAGTACAAGGACAGAGTGGAGGAGAAATTCAAGAGCCACGACACGAGGGGTACGTGGCAGGGGTTACAGACGATAACGAACTTCAGAGGGATAACAAGTTGTGTAGAGAACTCCTCTACCTCCCTCCCAGGAGAGCTAAATACTTATTTAGCTTGGTTCGACGTGAACGGCAGCCCACCGAAGCCAGCACCGCCTGAGGAGACAAGCCTGCTCAACATCTCGGAGGCGGATGTGCGCCGCACCTTCAAGCAGTTGAACATCTGTAAGGCGGCAGGCCGCGACGACATCTCGGGCCGCGTCCTCAGAGCATGCGCAGACCAGTTGGCAGGAGTCTTTGCAGACATCTTCCACCTCTCCCTGGCCCAGGCTGTTGTTCCCGCGGTCTTCAAGATGTCCACCATCGTGCCTGTCCCTAAACAACCCAAGGTAACATGCCTGAATGACTATAGACCTCACCTCGATTGTCAGCAAATGCTTCGAGAGGTTGGTCAAGGACATTATTTGCTCCGTGTTACCTGCCACGCTGGACCCATGGCAATTTGCATATCGTCAAAACAGATCCACGGATGACGCAATTGCCATGGCCCTCCACACTGCCCTTTCCTACCTGGAGGGAAAGAACTGTTGTGCGAATGTGCGAATGCTGCGACTACAGCTCAGCGTTCAACACGATAGTTCCTGCCAAGCTCGACACCAAGCTTAGAATTCTAGGCATGCCCCCATCCACGTGCAGCTGGATACTGGACCTCCTGTCGGACCGCCGCCAGGTGGTGAGGATGGGCAGCACCACCTCAGAGCCACTGACCCTCAACACGGGAGCCCCCCAGGGATGCGTGCTGAGCCCTCTCCTCTAAAACAACACACACACACATATATATAGAAGTACACACACACACACACACACACATATAAATACCCACACACACCCACACACACACATATATAAATAAACACACACACATACACACATGCATATAGACACACACACACACACACACATATTTATAAAGACACATAAACGCACACACACACACATAGAAGTACACAGACATACACACATATACACAAACACATTTATATAATTACACACAAACACATATAGTTAGGAAGTCTAGTAACCAAGGTTCTTGGTTTTCATGAGGTCACCAAGTTTGAAGATGAGTTTGGAGGGGATGATGGTGTTGAATGCTGAGCTGAAGTCTATGAACAGCCTTCTCACGTGGGAGTTGCTCTCATCCAGGAGGGAGAGAGCGGAGTGAAGGGCTGAGGAGATGGCGTCCTCCGTGCTCCTGTTCTCACGGTAGGCAGATTGGTGTTTATCCAGTGAGGGTGAGAGGCCAGATTTGAGGAGAGCCAGGACCAGCCTCTAGAAGCACTTCATGATGATGGGGGTGAGGGCAACAGGGTGGAAGTCAGTGAGGCTCGCTGCAGAGGAGGGTTTTGGCACTGGCACAATGGAGGTGGTTTTAAAGCACGCTGGGACAACTGCCTGAGCTAGTGACAAGTTGAACATGTCAGTAAGGACCTCGGTCAGCTGCTCAGCGCAGTTCCTGAGCACGCCACCGGGGGCGCCATCAGGACCAGCTGCCTTATGCGCATTTGTTCTGCTCAGTGCCGCACGCACGACTGTGGGGGAGAGGGGGAGGGGCTGGTGGTCTGTGGGGGAGAGGGGGAGGGGCTGGTGGTCAGTGGGGAGAGGGGGAGGGGCTGGTGGTCTGTGGGGGAGAGGGGGAGGGGCTGGTGGTCTGTGGGGGAGAGGGGGAGGGGCTGGTTGTCTGTGGGGAGAGGGGGAGGGGCTGGTGGTCAGTGGGGAGAGGGGGAGGGGCTGGTGGTCTGTGGGGGAGAGGGGGAGGGGCTGGTGGTCAGCGGGGAGAGGGGGAGGGGCTGATGGTCTGTGGGGGAGAGGGGGAGGGGCTGGTGGTCAGCGGGGAGAGGGGGAGGGGCTGGTGGTCTGTGGGGGAGAGGGGGAGGGGCTGGTGGTCAGCGGGGAGAGGGGGAGGGGCTGGTGGTCTGTGGGGGAGAGGGGGAGGGTCTGGTGGTCTGTGCGGGAGAGGGGGAGCGGCTGGTGGTCTGTGGGGGAGAGGGGGAGGGGCTGGTGGTCTGTGGGGGAGAGGGGGAGGGGCTGGTGGTCAGCGGGGAGAGGGGGAGGGGCTGGTGGTCTGTGGGGGAGAGGGGGAGGGGCTGGTGGTCAGCGGGGAGAGGGGGAGGGGCTGGTGGTCAGCGGGGAGAGGGGGAGGGGCTGGTGGTCTGTGGGGGAAAGGGGGAGGGGCTGGTGGTCTGTGGGGAGAGGGGGAGGGGCTGGTGGTCAGCGGGGAGAGGGGGAGGGGCTGGTGGTCTGTGGGGAGAGGGGGAGGGGCTGGTGGTCTGTGGGGGAAAGGGGGAGGGGCTGGTGGTCTGTGGGGGAGAGGGGGAGGGGCTTGGGGGTTGAGTTGTTGGAGGGTTTATAATCCGTGATGGCCTCGATGCCCTGCCACATGCGTCGGGGATCTTTTTCAGATTAGCCCTGGCTAAACAGTAGGCCAGTGCATCGCCTGACCTAAAAGCAGCATCACGTGCCTTTAGGAGTAGGCGGACCTCTCTACAAGTTATTATAACTGAAGATATATTAATGTCACGTAATATTCATAACACATTCATAACGGGTCTTGAACATAACTCGGTAAACACCGGCCCATTCTATATAGAATGGGCCGGCCCACTTTCGTAGGGGGGGGGGGCTCCCTGCTGGTCAACTATATTGAATGGAGTTGGTGTAAAGTGGCGAGAGGCCCCTCCCCAGGTAGATCTGCCCAGGTAGGGGTTATCGAGCTCCAGTAACGTTAACAGTAGCCTACGTTTAAGTTCAATATCAAGCAAGAGCCAGAACCACTACCAAAGACCGTTTAAAATGGATAAAAACAGTAAAAAAAAGAAATGGAGGTGCCGAAAAAATAAGAGAAAAAAACAGAAAAGTCTTGAGGCTGGCGCAGCTAAATGTGCGAAGCTAACGCAGATGTTTTTTCCTGCCAAATCGGCTAAAGCCAGTGATAGCAGCACCAGTGATAACCTAGCTAATCTACCCGTGACTAGCAGCAGCAATCTAACTACAACGTCCACCACCACAGCCATTACCGACCCAGTGTGTGAGTCGATTAAAGAGGAGTCCGAGAGGAGGGAGAGACACAAGCTAACGTTAGAGGTGATGCTAGCACAAGTGCTAGTGTTAGCATTAACGAGGGGGCTCTTAGCTACTTCACGTGGCCGAAATCGCATGAGTTGGATTTGTTTTTTAATTATCACCCGAATCACACCAGCACCAACCATGTGGCTGAAAGTGTGTTTCAAACGAGTAATGGTTCAAAGCGGTCGTGGCTTACATGCTGTACTGAAACAAATACGTTGGATTGCTCAGGATGTTTAGCCTTCGCTAAAAGTGACAGCAATCCATTCATAAATGGGATGAAAGATTGGCGACATATCCACCAGCGAATCGCAGAACATGAAAGAAGTGAACTGCATAGAGAGTGTGCAGATGCATACCTGTTACGGATCAGCAAGGGAAACATAAAAGACCTACTCAATGTCAATCAGATGTCACGAGAGAACAGGTGCGCCAAAGGAGAAAAGTGATGGAGCGTGTAATTGAGATAGTTAAAGTTATAGGGAAGCGCGGCCTCAGTTATAGGGGAAAGAAATTCGAAGCTGCTTACACTTTGGATGATGATACTGTAGACCATGGGACGTTTTTGGAACTTGTTATTTTGGTCAGCAAATTTGATTTTTCTGTAAACAGCATGTAAATAAGTGCATTGGAAATAGCCAGCAATTGCATGGAGCTGGAAGTACAGGCAGAGGATCACTTGTCACTCTCCTCTGGAAAACAACAGTGAACACTGTTATAGAGGTTATCGGCCGTCTTATTCAAGAATCAATAGCTGCTGAGGTTAAGGAGGCAGGAATGGATTCCATTCAAATAGACACTACTCAAGACATTGCAAGCAAAGACCAGTGCTCAGTAATAATCCGTTACGTAACAGATGTGATCCACGAGAGATTGATTGCGCTTGTTGACTGCGAGTCATCTTCTGGACAGTATTTTGTTGATTTGCTAAAGCGGGTGCTGGACAAGATGCATATTGATGTTGGTGAGTGTGCCGGTAATTCTACGGATGGGGCCGCGAACATGCAAGGGGAGTACAGGGGCTTCTCTGCCCTGTTGGCAGCCCATTCACCACAAGTGCACGTCTGGTGCTATGCGCATGTGCTTCATCTGGACACCTGTGACGCACGTCCTGGCTTACTTCTTCCCAGACGTTCATTCGTTGATATGACTCTTTCAAGAATACTGCTACATCATTTAAGAGACAGAAGAGGGATGCACTGGCTATGACCGCACCAGACCCCAGACATAAGAAACAAAGGACTCCCTGCATCAGGACTGGACGAGAGTAAAAAGCTGCTCAGATATGACAACAGAGCTACTAGCGAGGCCTTACAAACAGAGCTACAGAATCTGGCTACCCACTGGGATAAGTTGAAGATGTCAGTGTCAGATGAGTATGTGGTCAGGGTGAGCACCGAGGAAGCCGAAGATGGAAATGAGCCGACAGTCCCGACAGATGACCCCCGGATGAACAATGGGATGTGATAAACAAGACCTGCTCATCTGTAAGACATGTGCAACTTGTTGTTATCAAGTGCTGCGTGGATATGGTCTGCTGACTGATGCATGTGTGTGTGTGTGTGTGTGTGTGTGTGATGCATACCATCTTATTGGAATGGATACTCATTTCTCCTGACTCTTTCCGTGACGCAAGTTTTTCAACTTTATGAAGTTTATGAAGAACCGATTGAGGAGTACGGCATCGCAGGATCATCTTGAAGCCTGTGTGAAGTGTGTGTGTGTGTGTGTGTGTGTGTGTGTGTGTGTGTGTGTGTGTGTGTGTGTGTGTGTGTGTGTGTGTGTGTGTGTGTGTGTGTGTGTGTGTGAGAGAGAGAAAGAGAGAGAGAGAGAGAGATGCATTTATTATAAAGCCTGTATAAGAGCGCCTGCATTGGGTGCCGACTTCTGCAGTTGTGCTGGATTGCTTGCTGGTGCTTCTAGATAATGAATCCTATAATGAACTGTGTTTGTAGGGATTGTTTCATTGCTGTGAAGCCTGTTGGTGCCGAGTCGTCTGAATCTGAGCGTCACATTTGCATTCACAGAAATACGCGAGCGGAACCTTCTGGTATTCTTTTCGTGTATTCCATCCATTTCTATTTCTATTCTAATGGA
>JANIIK010002191.1:5000-22208 GCA_027704905.1 Muraenolepis orangiensis | reverse complement strand
CTCCTGCCCATAAGCTCCACCCCCTTGACCCTAAGCTCCGCCTCCTGTCCCCTAAACTTCACCTCCTGTCCCCTAAGCTCCGCCTCCTGTCCCTCAGCCACACCCTCCTGTCCCTAAGCTCCACCATCTGATTTGGGGTTATTGGGTTTGCGTGTGTGTGTGTGTGTGTGTGTGTGTGTGTGTGTGTGTGTGTGTGTGTGTGTGTGTGTGTGTGTGTGTGTGTGTGTGTGTGTGTGTGTGTGTGTGTGTGTGTGTGTGTGTGTGTGTGTGTGTGTGTGAATGGGCATGTGTGTGTGTGTGTATTTATGTTTGCGTACCTCAGTGTTATGCTATTGTCTGCTTCAACTAATGTACACCTTGTAAGTCGCTTTGGATAAAAGCGTCTATGGGAGGCCGCTGAGGCCCATATCCTTGAAGCACTTAAAACCTGCAGAACACACACACACACACACAACTATTGCACACACACACATTACTCTTGCACACACACACATATTATTGGCACAACTCTTGGGGGGAGGAAGCGGGTGAACAAGGCGACAGTGGAGAGCCGGGCTGGGAAGGGGATGAGCAAGAGAGCCAAGAGACCTCTCAGGGTTCCATCGGAACCAGAAGACTATTCTTTTTTTAATGAAAATATTGTTTATATATATATATATTATTTTTTTTTAATGTTTATTATTAATATATTGTTTTTATGAGTTTATTGTATATATATTGTATTTTGGCCTGGTAATTGTGTAGAGTTTGGTGGGTAACAAGCTCCCCACTAAACTCCCGACTGAGTCAAAATTAAATTAGAGAGAGAGAGAGAGAGAGAGCGGTGTGTGTGTGTGTGTGTGTGTGTGTGTGTGTGTGTGTGTGTGTGTGTGTGTGTGTGTGTGTGTGTGTGTGTGTGTGTGTGTGTGTGTGTGTGTGTGTGTGTGTGTGTGTGTGTGTGTATATGTGTGTGTGTGTGTGTGGTGAGGCTGACCTCGCGGTCCAGGCCGGCTGCCACGGTGACGATGTCTCCCGTCTCGCTGTTGATGGTGAACATGTTGTGGATGGGGCTGTGTGGCGTCTGGGACAGGATGCGGTAGCGCACCATGCCGTTGGCCGTGGTGTTGTCGTCGGCGTCGAAGGCCGACACGTGCATCACGTACGTGCCTGTGAGGAGGAGGAGGAGGAGGGGGAGAGGGAGGAGGAGAGGGAGGAAGAGGAGGAGGAGGAAGAGGAAGAGGAGGGGGAGGAGGAGAAAGAGGAGGAGGAGGAGGAGGAGGAGGAGGAGGTGGAAGAGGAGGGGGAGGAGGAGGAGAGGGAAGAGGAGGAGAGGGAGGAGGAAGAGGAGGGGGAGGAGGAGAAAGAGGAAGAGGAGGAAGAGGAAGGGGAGGAGAGGGAGGAGGAGGAGGAGATGGAGGAATGGGAGGAGAGGGAGGAGGAAGAGGAGGAGGAGGAAGAGGATAGACAAACAACAAAAATAAGCACAAGGAGAAAGTGTACATTTTTCAGCGTGGAAATTGAGAAACATCCTTTCACCTCAAATTACTATTTTCTCCAGACTTTAAGACTCTCTCTCTCTCTCTCTCTCTCTCTCTCTCTCTCTCTCTCTCTCTCTCTTTCCCTCTCTCTCTCTGTCTCTGTCATCATCTCTTCTTATCTCTATATCTCTGTCATTGTCTCTCTGTATCACTCTCTCTCTTTCCATCCATCTTTCTCTTTCACTCACTCGCACTCTCCCTCTCTCTCTCTCTCTCTCTCTCTCAGTGTCGCCTTGTATAACTGCTGAGTCACTACGTCCCCTAATCTTTGTTCTCCTCTCTCTCTCTCTCTCTCTCTCTCTCTCTCTCTCTCTCTCTCTCTCTCTCTCTCTCTCTCTCTCTCTCTCTCTCTCTCTCTCTCTCTCTCTCTCTCTCTCTCTCTCTCTCTCTCTCTCTCTCTCTCTCTCTCTCTCTCTCTCTCTCTCTCTCTCTCTCTCTCTCTCTCTCTCTCTCTCTCTCTCTCTCTCTCTCTCTCTCTCTCTCCTGGCTCAGTCCAGTGGCCCGTAGTCCATTTTAATTGTCAGAGATAGGGATTGCACTGCACTGTACTGTACTGTATTCATGATGCTGCTGCACTACTGCACTTTAGGGCAGCAGTATAGCTCAGGAGGTCGCCTCACAACCGGAAGGTTGCTGGTTCGATCCCTGCCGCCTCCTCCTAGCAAAAGCTGTCAAGGTGTCCTTGAGCAAGACACCCTAACCCTAACTCCTGACGTGCTGGCTGTCCTAGCATGGCTGACTCCGCCGTTGGTGGTTGAATGTGTGTATGAATGGGTGAATGAGAGGCATGACTTGTAAAGCACTTTGAGTAACCATTGGTTAGAAAAGCGCTATATAAATGTCCATTTACCATTTACCATATTTGTGAATATATATATCTATATCTATACAGTACATATTTAATTAACTAACTATTAGCTCGCTGTAATCTCGCTCACTCTGGGATCTTGTATGCGTGTGCATCCGACCACAATGCTTCTCCTCCTCCACCCTCTGACCCACCCCCACAGTCTGTGGATGTATTCCGTGGGTGTAGCGTGGTGATGAGGGGGTCAGAGGTCACGGGGGTGTGTCTATAACTTGGCCCCGCCCGTGGTCCCGTGGTGCGGGGTTGGCGAGGTGCCAAGTTGATGAGCCGGAGAGCGACTCTCGACCGAGAGGTTAAGAGGGTTAATAGGGAGCACCACCCTCTGGGATCATCAGGGTGTAAAAAAAACGAAAAAACAAAAATTTACACTGCGGGAGGGAAGCGTTCCTATGTACTTGATACAAATGGAGAATACAAATCTTGTATCTTGTATCTTGAGAGACAGAGAGACAGAGCGACAGAGCGAGAGAGAGAGCTAGAGAGCTAAAGGGGGGGCTGAACACAGTCCTCTGGTCTTCTTCCAAGAGGAGGACAGAGCATCAATCTGCCGCTCATCTCTTTGTTCCGACCGCTGGGAGAGAGATTGAGACGGAGCGGAGACGGAGAGATGAGGAACCACAACGTGTCACGGCCCCGCCCGGCTAATTTCATTAAGCTGCACTCTCACCGGCCTTTTAACGGAGGCCCCTTTTGTACGGGCGTCCTGCGCTGCGCCTGACAGGATTAGGTCCCCTTAATGACTCTTTCATTTGGAAACTAATTCAACTCTGTAATTGGTTTCCATTGAAACCGCTGGAGCCCAGCGTCCTGAAACTCCTTTCTTTATGATTATTGTTGGATTTGAACCCACCACCCCCCACAGAGAGAGATGGGATGGAGGATACAGAGGGACAGCTGATCTATCCCAGGTGGGGTGGGAACACGAGATCCACACACACACACACACACACACACACAAGAGACACATGTCAAACGTTCGTCATTCAGAAGATTGCATCATGCAATTGGGTTATGTTTAAACCTGTGTGACTGTTTAGTGTCTGTTTCCAATAGACTATCGATAGTGAAAAAAATAACAAACCAAAACCAAAGCTTATAGTAAAAAAAAGTGCATCCATTTAGAAATACAAACGTTAGAACCGAGGGGAGATGAAACCTTTATCGTTAAATGTCGAGTAAACACTGACAGAGAAAGAGAGTTTATTTGCATACATTTTGGAGAGAGAGAATGTCAACACTGACTGATTCTGTCTTATTTGGGAATTGGTTGTGGGTTCAAACACTTGCTCTGCCCGAGGGTTCTGTTTGAGTGTGGCATCACACATCTGGTGCCCTTCCCCAGCGCTCCGTCTGTTTGAAATTGATTAATGAAAGTGTTTAGTGAAAGAAGCAAAAAATGTACTTGAATAACTTAAATAAATGGGAAACAGGTCAGAATGTATCTACAAAGAACTGATTGGTTGAAAGAAAGACAGTCTGACTGGAGGAAACCTGAGCTTTATGCACACGGCGAGTCTCGAGGCTTTCATGTTTTATCTCCAGACGTTGAAAAAGGTTTGCATTCAGCGGAACCCAATGAAACAAGGTGTTAATAAAATGCTGGTTGCCTTGGCAACAGGTACCCCTGAACCCTCTTCACACCTTTGCAGTAGAACCTCAATACACTGAAGTCTAATTTTTACAAGACAATCCCAGAAAGGAATGTGTGTTTGGTTTAAAAACCCAGCCGTTGATCCAAGGGCTGGTCCATTGTCTGACTTGAACTGAAGTCTATAGAACCTCCTCCATCTCTTGAAGAACCTCCATCTCTTGAACCTCCTCGTACAGCCCCCCCCATCGCTCAGCCTCAGTCACTGAGAAACACTGCTGTGTTGCCGACGGATCAAGGACCCTGTCACAGTTTGGACCCAGACCTGGAACTGGAATCTATTCTCTCTTGCAAAAGGTGTCCGGTATGCTTCCCCCTCCACCCTGTTTTTATGAGGACATTGAACCAAAAGCAGAAGGCTTGGCTAGATGACGTCACTAGGTCTGATTTCAACAACCTTTGTTTTGCCCTATGCTGTACATGGACCCCTATGAGTGACTGGTCAGACCCATGCATCACATGGAGCCTCACACAAAGGACCCCTTCTGTGCTCCGTGACATCACTGGGTCTTAACTCAAGACTTTGCATCTCCCGCTGTGTGACTAATTCAATCCTAGTCCTTCCCCAGCGCCAGCAATGTGGAAATGTTTAGCGGGGCTGGTATATCACATCAAGAGAGCCCAACCCGATCAGGGAATCCAAACAAGGCGCTGAGCCGTGAGAGATCTCTATCAGGAACCCCATCCATAGGACCACGGACACGCAGAACCCAAGCCCGTCTGTTTCAGGACTATTGGTCTACGACCGCTCTCTGGGGGAGCGGGGAGAAGGGGGAATCATTTAGTAAAGAACAAGCACTGGAAAGGAATAATATTCGATAATATATAATAATAGAGATAGAGATAAAATAAGAGATAAAAACCCAGCACAGGTTGAAGAGATTAATTTAGACGCAAACAGACTTTCCATGTTTTTTCCACTACGGGGAGAAAGCAGCCTCTCCGTCTCTCTGGGTCTGAGAGGCTGACTACCTGGGCCCTGCAGGGCCATTAAGACGGCTCCTAACTGGAAGAGACACCTGCCAGCCAGCCAGCCAGGCTTCATTTCTGTCCCCCTTTTTCTGGCAGCACGTAGAACAAGGAGCCTTTTTCCATCTGCCTCTCCTGCACCCAAGCAGAGCTCCCCTCCAATCTGTCCTCCCATCTTCATCCTCTTCTCTGCACCTCCAGCCGTATTCCATCCCCAGGTCTCTCCGGGGTTAATTGCACTATTTTTCTATTCCTTTTATTTTATTATTATTATTTTTTTTATATCCTCTGCATTTCCTGATCTCGTCCTGCACCCGATGTGTGTACCTGCTGCCCCCCCCCAAGCAACAACCAGGGAGCCCCCATGTCCTTATCTCTACCTCCCGGAGGAGGAGGGGCGCTGGAGATAACGACTTGGCTCCTTTTAACCTCCCTAAAGGAGACAGGCCTCCTGGTCATGTGACTCCGTTTAGATCTCTCAGAGCTGACACCTAGTTTAGAAGAAGGAGATCCATTCAGTCGGGTCGACAGACGATGAAAAAAGGGGAAAAGTTGTGTCCCGCTGAACGTAGATCACGTAGAACGTAGATCACGTAGAACGTAGATCACATAGAACGTAGATCATGTAGAACGTAGATCACGTAGATCACGTAGATCATGTAGAACGTAGATCACGTAGAACGTAGATCACGAAGAACGTAGATCACATAGAACGTAGATCATGTAGAACGTAGATCACGTAGAACACATAGAACGTAGATCATGTAGAACGTAGATCACGTAGATCACGTAGATCATGTAGAACGTAGATCACGTAGAACGTAGATCACGTAGAACGTAGATCACGTAGAATGTAGATCACGTAGATCACATAGAACGTAGATCATGTAGAACGTAGATCATGTAGATCACGTAGATCATGTAGAACGTAGATCACGTAGAACGTAGATCACGTAGAACGTAGATCACGTAGAACGTAGATCACGTAGATCATGTAGAACGTAGATCACGTAGAATGTAGATCATGTAGAACGTAGATCACGTAGAATGTAGATCACGTAGAACGTAGATCACGTAGAACGTAGATCACGTAGATCATGTAGAACGTAGATCACGTAGAATGTAGATCATGTAGAACGTAGATCACGTAGAATGTAGATCACGTAGATCACGTAGAACATAGATCATGTAGAACGTAGATCACGCAGAACGTAGATCACGCAGAACGTAGACACGTAGAACGTAGATAACGTAGCACTTCCTTCTTTCAGGAATTAGTTTCTACTCCAGCTTGGAGAGTAATTCTGTGTTTTGTTCTGCATTTCAGTTCATTAGTTCATAATTCCATAAGTCAATGTGTGTGTGTGTTTGTTCTGTGAAGCTCTTAACGATGCTCTACGGATACGCTTTGATTTGATTCTGACTTGACGTGATTCAGGGGGCTTGTCATCATCGTCTCAGGGACAAGTGGGGACATTCCATAGGTATTATGTACTTTATGTTCTCGCTTGTCTCGCTGAATTGGTGTCGGCTAGTGGCCCCTGTAGTGTCCCAGCAGAGGTTAAAACACCTTGCTCTCAGCCACGTATAAGGGTCCTGTACAGTGTCCTTCTGATCTCTCTTGCTTGTTCCCTTATGAACAGAAAGCCTTCCCCTGACAGCCAGCGCAGGCTTTAACTTATGAAGAGCTCAGCAAGCCGCTGACTTTCTTAACAAATCTGCTCATCGATTGGTGCTTTCTCTTGGGTGTAAATCTGTTCTCCTTCCACTAATAGGCCCGGCCCTGCCACTTCCATGGGACTCTAGCTTTGGCCGTAACTTTGGCTGTGACTTTGACTTTGACTTCCCAAAGACAGGAAACTTTGAAACACCCAATGTGGTTATTCAACAATATTCTTTTTTTACATTTTGTATTAGGATGTCTTTTGACAGCATGCATCGCATACATAAGCAAGAGAGAGGCAGAGAGGGACAGAGAGACAGAAAGACAGAAAGACAGACAGAAAGACAGACAGACAGACAGACAGACAGACAGACAGACAGACAGACAGACAAAGAGAGAGACAGAGACAGTGATAGCAACAGAGACAGAGATAGAGACAGAGAGACAGAGAGACAGAGATACAGAGAGACAGAGACAGAGAGACACAGACAGAGACAGAGACAGAGACAGAGACACAGAGACAGACAGACAGACAGACAGACAGAGACAGACAGCGAGGTACACAGACTCACGTGGTAGGAGGAGCGTTGCTCTCGGTCCAGGGGCTTGGTGACGAACATCTTGCCGGCCACCGGGTTGATGCTGTACACCTCGTTGGGGGGCTGGTCGGCCCCCACGCCGGTGATGCTGTAGCGGATGGAGACGTCCCTGTCTTGGTCCGAGCGGATCTGCACACACACACACACGCGCAGCGGCACACGTCAATATCCTATTCATTATTCACCGTTCCCTCATTTAGCATCAGACACTTTGATCACAACAAGGGGGCACAGCATCTTGATCAGGGACTTTGAACCCATCCACTTTAACCACCGGACTCTCCTGCCCCTTTATGCTGTACGTTGTCAGATGTATATGTGGAGTGTGTGTGGAGGGTGGCTGGTTTAAGCAGCCTCACCTGGGTCAGACTGATTACTCTAGGGCTGGTTTAAGCAGCTGCACACCTGTGGGTCATTGTTAATCAAGGACCCACAGGTTCAAACAGCCACCACACACACACACACACTCGAGGAAGAGCTTTAGAATGCACCATCTGCTCTGTTCACAATGATTCAAACTCTTGCAATAAACCGGATTCTTCATCACCCTGTGTCCTTGTCTTTGGGAGGAGCCCTCAAGTAGCCATGTGAATGGCTGGAGGCAGCACTGACTGTTACAGTATATTATATACATATGTAATATTTAGATACCAGGTCACATATGAAGGTCATCTCATCATCAACCTGCTCATTCTACTTACTGGCAGACTGGAGTTGACATAATGTCTCACCATCAGAATTCAAAAATCTGTCTTTTATTTCTCCATCCGTGGACCGAAAGTCATAAAAAGACGTGCATTTGAATGCAATTGCCGTGGTGACATTTCATCTGTTATTGCGATGCCTGGAATGAGGTATTTATTGTTCTGGGACCCCTTGATATATTGTTAATAACCTCAAATATATTAGCCTGCCACAACTTACAAAAAATGGAATCATGCCTGCAGTCTAATTTCGCTGTGTATATAAGTCACTGGAAAGGTTTTGGGGAAAAATATGCGCGGACACGCGCGCGCACGCACACACACACACACACACACACACACACACACACACACACACACACACACACACACACACACACACACACACACACACACACACACACACACACACACACACACACACACACACACACACACACACACACACACACACACACACACACACACAATAATGACCAATTGCGGATTGGCATTCTGGACTAGCGCTGAGGAGGGACGCTGTCTGTTCTTCAAGAGACGGATTAAATTCTTTTTTTTAAGGTAGAAAACTAAAGTAAATCTCCATATTTACCGGCGTTCCGACAGTCAGACACGGTTCCGTTAAGACGGAACCACGGAGAGGGCGGCTGTACGCATAGTAAATATGCATGTGAGCAGACACGACAACCAAGAAAGGAACACGGAAAAGCATCCTTTTAAATGATGCTGTAATTAGAGGAAGTGACAGCATTTTAATTATATAGTAATTAGGGACGTGGCAGAGTGAACATGCGAGTAAACAAAGGCAAAAAACACACCGAGGGAAGTCGGCGAACATAATATGGATCATTCTCTCAGTCACACACCGACATGCAGAACACACACACAAACAAACTGATACACAAGCTGATGTCTGTATGCACACGATGCATACACACACACGCACACACACACACACACACACACACTGATCCATATTTAATTATGATGTGAAACAGAAACGAGGGTGTACAAGTTTTCACTTTCCGTTTTAGCAGTTGAAGTTTCCTCCAGCAGCAGTTTTCTCCCGGCAGATAGAACGCCACTGGGCGTGTGAAGCAGACCGGGATCTGGACCGGGTATGAACAGCTAAAATACACCTCCAGACCAGGTATGTAGACCTAAAATACACCTCCAGACCGGGTATGAAGACCTAAAATACACCTCCAGACCGGGTATGAAGACCTAAAATACACCTCCAGACCGGGTATGTAGACATAAAATACACCTCCAGACCAGGTATGAAGAGCTAAAATACACCTCCAGACCGGGTATGTAGACATTTAGTAAAACCTCTAGACCGGGTATGTAGACAATAAGTACACCTCCAGACCGGGGATGTGGACAATAAGTACACCTCCAGACCGGGGATGTGGACAATAAGTACACCTCCAGACCGGGGATGTGGACAATAAGTACACCTCCAGACGGGGTATGTGGACAATAAGTACACCTCCAGACCGGGGATGTGGACAATAAGTACACCTCCAGACGGGGTATGTGGACAATAAGTACACCTCCAGACCGGGGATGTGGGCCTCAGTGCTTGGTGATTAGGACTTAGGGCTCAGTTTAAGGATCACCCAGGGAGAAAACAACCCTCTGGCCCAAGAGTCAGAACTCCCTCCATTAGCCGTATGACAACCTGGAGGATGACTCAACCCTTCACCAAACCACACTAATGCACATGATGCTTGCTGACACACACACACACACACACACTGCTGTGGCACGCACACATACACACAGACAACCACGCACACCCACACACACCCACACACACACATGCACACACATAAAGACCGACAGACACAGACACACAAAGAGTTAGACAAAGAGAGACACACCTACACACACACACACACACACACACACACACACACACACACACACACATGCACACAGACAAACACACACACACACAGTATGTGCACACATACACACACACACACATAGACACACAAAGAGTCCGACACTGAGAGACACGCATACACACATAAAGAGGCAGACAGAGACACACACACACCCATGCACACAGTATGTGTACACACACACACACACACACAGAAAAACGTCCAACTTTTCCCCCGCAATCAGCTCCTATTCCGGGAGAGAGCCATGAGTGGACATAAAGAGTAAGACTCTGTCCAAAGTCGTCTCCGTCTCTCATCACTCAGGGAACCAATTTAGCGGCTCTCCTGACACGCCGGGGATCCTGGGGCCCGCCGAGAAAAGAGCCAACTAACAAGGACCAGGGGAAAGGGGACAAGAAGAGGGGGAAAAAGAAAAGAAAAGTATTGGACAGCTGTCATCTCAGCTGTTCCTCCGCCGCCACCGCGCAATAACAACCCGTCATCCACGCCATCACCACGGCCATCACCCTCCTCCTCCTCCTCATCCTCCTCCTCCTCCTCATCCTCTTCTCATCCTCCTCCTTCTCCTCTTCATCAATCATCACCACCACCATCATCTCCCTCTCATATCTGGGAGCTCCCCTCTTTTGAATATTATTTTTATCCATCTACGTATATTGTTTTCCTTTTTTTTGCTTCTTTCACAGGCTGGCAGGAAGAAGGGGGTGAGGGGAGGGGGGGTGAGGGGGGGAGGGGGAGGGAGGGGGAGAGAGGTGGGGGAGGGGGGGGGGAGAGGGGGGGAGGAGTAAGACGCACACCACCATCACATTCAGACACCTTCCCTGTAGCGATCGCAGGAGAAGCTGTCACACCGCTGCTCCCTGCTAACGCTATTTGGGTGCTCTTGCACGTGTGTGTGTGCATGCATGTGTGTGTGTGTGTGTGTGTGTGTGTGTGTGTGTGTGTGTGTGTGTGTGTGTGTGTGTGTGTGTGTGTGTGTGTGTGTGTGTGTGTGTGTGTTTGTTTGTATGTGTTGTCTTTGGGGAATAGATAGAAGGGGTGACAGCGACCCCCCCACCCAGCCACCCACTGCATATCGTGCTGAATTAACTCTGACAGCTCTGGTAATTAACTGGCGGTGGGCGTCGACCGCTATAAACTTCAAAGAGTTTAGTGGTGCCCGCTAAACGAGCGGGAAACTCGCTAACAAATAGCGCTGGCAGCAGCGGCGGCGGAGTTTGAACCCCTTCACCGCGCCGCCATTAGCACCCGGCGAGCCGCGGAGACGGCAAATGGGCCTCGGTGGCATCCAGAGACTCCATTTAGTATTAAAACACACCGTGAAAAGACATGATCACATCTCCTCTGACTAAACATTTTTCCTCCTCCCCCTCACTACACATCCCCGCTCCTCCCCTCCCTCCACCGCCGCACTCACGCCCCTCTCTCTCTCTCTCTCTCTCTCTCTCCTCTCTCTCTCTCTCTCTCTCTCTCCTCTCTCTCTCTCTCTCTCTCTCTCTCTCTCTCTCTCTCTCTCTCTCTCTCTCTCTCTCTCTCTCTCTCTCTCTCTCTCCTCTCTCTCTCTCTCTCTCTCTCTCTCTCTCTCTCTCTCTCTCTCTCTCTCTCTCTCTCTCTCTCTCTCCTCTCTCACACACGTTGTATCCTCCACGGGGATAGAAGCCTCTCGTGAAGAAGAATGAAATGACTCTTGGATCCCATGGCTCCACCCCCACGCCCCATACATCCTCCCCCCGGTCAGGAAGTCATAGCTCTGGGTGATTCTATTTAGGCTTCCCCCGGCCCCCCCCTCACCCACCTCCCTCCCTCTGGTCCCCTCCACCCCCACCCCCCCCTCCCCCCCCCCCATCCTGCAGGCCGGGGCGGGGTGGACGAGGACAGACGGTCAGAGGGTGAGGGTGTGGGGGGGGTGTGGGTGTCTTTCAGCTGCACGTTTCAACAGTTCCATTCTGTCCAATTAAAGCGGACTCCCCACCGTGTGGACAGTGGGGCCTCACCCAGGAGGGGCCCCAACCAGGAGGGGCCCCAACCAGGCCTTGCATTTCTCTCTCTCTCTCTCTATATATATATATAAGTGTGTGTGTGTGTGTTAATGGTAAATGGACTGCATTTCCCCCAAAACGCTTTAAAATGATTGCCCCCACATTCATTCATTCAGTCATCCATCCCCTCGTTCATCCCCTCATTCCTCCCCCCACGGCGGTGTAAGGAGCCATGAAGGAGCCAGCCAGCTGGTCAGGACCAGGCAGTGAGGGTGAGGGGGGTCTCTAGGGGACACTTGGAGGCCGGGAGGAGGAGGAGGAGCCGGGATCACAACCATCCAACCAGCAACCTTCCAGTTTACCAGACAAACCGCTGGTCCTCCTGCTGAGCCCTACTGCCGCCCTGTGTGTGTGTGTGTGTGTGTGTGTGTGTGTGTGTGTGTGTGTGTGTGTGTGTGTGTGTGTGTGTGTGTGTGTGTGTGTGTGTGTGTGTGTGTGTGTGTGTGTGTGTTTATACCCCTAACCCTTGCGTGTGTAGTGATGAAGTTGACACTTTAACTGCTGATCAACACTTGTTCCCAGACACAGACACCCCCCCCCCTCTACCCCCCCCCCCCCTCTACTCCCCCCCTCCTCCTTCTCTCTGGCACCATTGTTGACAACGTTCCCTCAGGCCGATGTGTGAAGACTGTCACGACGGTGTGTGGTGAGGTTGGACCCAGAACGCAGGCGGAGCCCAGGAAAGGAAGAACAGGGGTTTATTAATGGCACCAAAACACAATAGAAGGTTATCCCCCAGGACCGACGAGGGAGCTGGGACCGGGAGATCGAGGTGCGTCAAGCCGACAGGTAGGAGACGAGCGGATCGTTGGGGACAGGCGATGGTCAGGTTACCGGGAGGTCGAGGTGCGTCGTGCCGACAGGTAGGAGACGAGCGGATCGTTGGGGACAGGCGATGGTCAGGTTACCGGGAGGTCGAGGTGCGTCGTACCGACAGGTAGATGACGGGCGGTACTCCGGGACCGACGAGGGGCTGGAACAGCAGACGGGCGGGCTATCTCTCCGATAGTCCGTAGCAGGGTGATCAGGACCAGGGATGAATGTCACCTGGGGACTGGTAGCGTACCGGTTACACCTAGTACGAACGAGCGACGTCTCTCACTGACGCCGCTGTATAAATAGCCCCCCAGGTGACATCAATGGCAATTAGCCACGGTAATGGTTGGCAGGTGCGTGTGTGTGCGCCTCTAGCGCACGCGGCCTGGCAACGCCCCCTGTCAACCACCGTAACCGTGACAGTACCCCCCCCTCAACGGGTGCCTCCTGGCGCCCCACTCGGCCTGTCGGGATGTTCCTGATGGAAGTCGCGGATGAGGGACAGATCCAGGACACTCCGCCGTGGAATCCAACTCCGCTCCTCCGGGCCGTACCCTTCCCAATCCACCAGGTACTGGAAACCCCGGCCACGGCGACGGATGTCCAGGATCTTTCTCACCGTGTAGGCGGGATGGTCGTCGATGATCCTGGGGGGGGGAGGGGGTGTGGTGGGAGGGCACAAGGGACTGGAAGACACAGGTTTCAACAGGGAGACATGAAAGGTGGGATGAACTTTCATGGCTGGCGGCAATCTTAGCCGTACAGACACCGGGTTGATGACCTTGTCCACCGTGTAAGGTCCCACATAGCGAGGCGCCAACTTCCGGGACTGTACCTGGAGTGGTAGGTCACGGGAGGAGAGCCAAACCTGTTGTCCAGGTCGATAGATGGGTGCCTGGACCCTCCGACGGTCCGCCAAACGCCGGTTCCGATCGGCCGTACGAAGGAGTGCCGAACGTGCGGTCCTCCAAATCCGGCGGCAGCGCTGGAGGTGGGCCTGTACCGACGGCACCGCAATCTCCTCCTCCTGGACGGGAAACAGGGGCGGTTGGTAGCCCAGCGATGCCTGGAACGGCGACATCCCCGTGGCGTCGCTGATCAGGGAGTTGTGGGCGTACTCCACCCAAGGGAGGTGGGAACTCCATGAGGATGGATGGTTCGCGGCGACGCAGCGGAGAGCCGCTTCCAGGTCCTGGTTAGCTCTCTCCGTTTGTCCATTGGACTGCGGATGGTATCCGGAGGAGAGGCTGGCGGTGGCCCCCAGAGCCTGGCAGAACGCCCTCCACAACTGCGACGCGAACTGTGGCCCCCGGTCGGACACTATGTCCAGGGGTATCCCGTGCAGACGGAATACCTGCAGTACCAGGAGGTCCGCCGTCTCCTTGGCCGAGGGGAGCTTGGGCAAAGGCACAAAATGGACCGCCTTCGAAAACCGGTCGACGATGGTGAGGATGGTGGAGTTACCAGCCGACGGCGGAAGACCGGTGACGAAGTCCACGGCGATGTGCGACCAAGGCCGACGAGGGATAGGCAGCGGCTGCAGCAACCCCGCAGGAGGTCGATGTGAGGCCTTGCTGCGTGCACAGACGGTGCAGGCCGTGACAAAGGCCTGGGTGTCCCGGGAGATGGAAGGCCACCAGAAGCTCCGTCTGAGGAAGGACAGGGTCCGTGCAAAGCCGGGATGGCAGGTCAGACGGGAGGAATGAGCCCACTGCAGCACCCGAGACCTAACTGGATCGGGTACAAACAGCCGGTTAGCGGGACCATTACCTGGATCTGGATGAGTACGTTGAGCCGACCGGACGAGACCCTCAATCTCCCATGTGACTGCCCCAAGCACGCACACCGGAGGCAGGATGGTCTCTGGCTCGACGAGATCCCTCTCGGCGTCCCACTGGCGAGAGAGAGAGTCCGGTTTCACATTCCGACATCCAGGCCGGTAAGTGAGCGTGAAGTTGAACCTCCCCAGGAACAACGCCCACCGCGCCTGTCGAGAGTTGAGCCGTTTGGCGGTGCGGAGGTAGGCCAAGTTCTTGTGGTCTGTCCAGACCACGAACGGTTGTTCGGCCCCCTCCAGCCAATGCCTCCACTCCTCCAAGGCCAGGACCACTGCCAAGAGCTCCCGATTCCCCACGTCGTAGTTCCTCTCCGCGGGCGACAACTGTCTAGAAAAAAAGGCACAAGGGTGAGTCTTCCGATCCCCCGTGGCACGTTGAGAAAGGACGGCCCCCACACCGGAGTCCGATGCGTCCACCTCCACCACAAACTGGCACGCCGGATCCGGATGCCTCAGAACCGGAGCCGAGGTAAACAGCCGTTTCAGCTGCGCAAACGCCGCACCTGCCTCAGGAGTCCAGGAGAACGGAGAGAGCGTGGAGGTGAGCCGAGTAAGTGGGGCCGCGACACTACTGAAATCCCGGATGAACCTGCGGTAAAAATTTGAAAATCCGAGGAACCGCTGGAGTTGTTTCCGGGACGTAGGCGTCGGCCACTCCGCCACTGCCTTGACTTTAACGGGATCCGATCGAACTTGGCCCGGTTCGATTATGAACCCCAAAAAAGCCACCGACTTCGCGTGGAACTCGCACTTCTCCGCCTTGACGAACAGCTTGTTCTCCAAAAGCCGCTGAAGTACCAACCGGACGTGCTGAACGTGCTCCCTCTGACTACCTGAAAATATCAAAATATCGTCCAGGTAGACAAAGACGAACAGGTTCAGCATGTCTCGGAGGACGTCGTTCACCAGAGCCTGGAACACTGCCGGGGCGTTGGTGAGACCGAAGGGCATGACCCGGTACTCGAAGTGCCCCAAAGCAGTGTTGAACGCCGTCTTCCACTCGTCCCCCTCACGGATCCGGACGAGATGGTAGGCATTGCGGAGGTCCAATTTGGAGAACACCGTCGCATTACGGAGAGGCTCGAAGGCTGGGTCGATGAGTGGCAAGGGGTATTTATTCTTGATGGTGATATCGTTTAGACCCCGGAAGTCAATACACGGCCTTAACGAGTTATCCTTTTTAGTCACAAAAAAAAAAACAGAACCCACAGGCGACGACGAGGGTCTGATCAGGCCCGCTGCCAGAGAGTCGTGGATGTAGGTCTCCATAGTCTGTCTCTCGGGCCGGGACAGATTGTAGAGTCGCCTCACCGGCAAAGACGCGCCGGGAAGGAGATTGATGGCGCAGTCGTATGGTCTGTGAGGGGGTAAGGAGACGGCCCGTTCCTTAGAGAACACCTCCCCGAGGTCGTGGTAAACGCGGGGGACGGAAGAGAGATCGGGAGGACTCGGGACCGGACGGGTGGGTGAGCTGCATGGGGCTAGAGCGGACCGGAGGCAGTTCGAGTGACAGAACATGCTCCAACTAATCACGGAACCCGCCTCCCAATCGATGTGTGGATTGTGGATCGCCAACCACGGTCTACCCAATACCACCGGGGTGTGGGGGGAGGAGATGAAGTGTAGGCTGATGGTCTCCCGGTGATTCCCTGACAGGATCAGGGTGAGAGGAACAGACCGTTGAGTGATCCGGGCCAACGGCTTGCCATCCAGCGAGTTCACCTCCAATGGTGGCTGTATCCGCTCGGTGGGAATACCGGCCCGTTCGACCAGAGCCGCATCAATAAAACTAGCGTCTGCTCCGGAGTCCACCAACACCTCCACCGGAAGCCTCTCCTTCGCCCAAAGGAGATGCCCGTGAAAATGGGAGCCTGCAAGTGGAGCTGGAGAGCGGGTCGCATTCTGGCACCTCAGGGACCCCGCCGTCACTGAGGGGCCCGATCTTTTGGCCGACGATGACAGTCGCGAATGGAGTGTCCCAACGTCCCGCAGTAGAGACAAGCTCCGGTGTCCAGCCTCCGCTTCCGTTCCTGCTGGGAAAGGACCACCCGATCCAACTGCATCGGCTCCTCCGCAAAGGAAGCGGTGGACCGAGAATATCTCCTCTCCTCAGCTGGGCGGGAGACGCTTCTGGAAGGACCCGGACCGTCCCCCCACTGCATAGCTAGGTCAGACACCTGAATGGCCATCTGGATGGCCTCATCCACAGTGCCCTTCTGGCCCCGCAACGCCACCTCCGTGCCCAACTCCCGGTTGAGTCCGCTCTGGAACGCGGACAGGAGCGATTCCTCGTTCCAACCGGACTCCACCGCCAACCGGCGGAACCGGGCGATGTACTCCCGAAGACTAAGCGTTCCTTGCTTAAGCCGCAACAGGAGTTGTCCAGCCTGGGCGCCCCGTATGGGGTGGTCGTACACCCTCATCAGCTCCATCTCGAGAGCCACGAAAGTCTCCACGAGAGGAGATCCTTGCGCACGGAGCGCATCGTACATAGCGAGGGGTCCTCCCTCCAGCAGACTCACTATGTACGCAATCCTCCCCGCTTCCCTCGTAAAGCGGGACGGCTGTGCTTCAAATATGTTTTTGCACTGAACCAGGAAGCTCCGGCAGGTGTCCGGATTCCCCGAGTATCTCG
>JANIIK010002191.1:0-2500 GCA_027704905.1 Muraenolepis orangiensis | reverse complement strand
AGGGTAACGGTCCTCCCCGGTCAGCCCACGCCGCCCTGAAGGCGTGGGTTGTGGGACCCGGCGGGAGAGCACCTTATGGATCTTCAGCCCGGATCTTGACTCACTAAATGAAGTGATGAAGTGAACACACTTCATAACGCACACCTACAACATATCAGATACGGAAAATAGCTTCTGGGCCTGGGGCTCAAGAGGCCAAAGGGCAATTTGAAACAGACTCTCCTCCATAAATCTCCCCCCTAACCCTCGCCAAAATGGCTCCCATTGTACTGTCAAGTCTATCTCCCACTGGGGCCAGGCAATTTCTCTAGCCCCTGTTCGCTAGAGCTCTTTGACTGCGGGCTCAGCCGAGAGTGGGCTCAGCCTGCTTTGATCCGGGCCGCACGGGGTCCCGCTTCTGAATAAATACGGCCGGTCTTCAATCTGATCAATAACCATCTGTCTTACTTCAGCGGCGGCTCACGGGGAAACAGGCTCTCTTTGTGTTGTGTTGAACCGTCCGTTGATAAGCGGATACAGTAGGGAGGGCTGGACGCTGGTTTATACCACAGTCATCATTTATGTATGTGCATCACAGCACCCATTTCCCTCCTAAACCTCCTTCCTGTGTTTCTTCTCAAGGTTTCTTCCTTGACAATAAGGGAGATTTCCCTCAGCAGGGGGGCTTTGGTTGAGGGGATGTCATCAATAAATGGTCTGTGATGTTCCTTTAGACTAGCTGTATTAAGGGCTACACAATTAGCACAATGGACTCGACTATTGCAGTAGTTCTCAAAGTGGAGGTCCCCGAACCCCTGGGGGCACCCGGACCCATAGCCAACGGGGTCTGCAAAATAATCTGCTTTCAATTATAAAAATTGCGCTGAATCATAAAATAAATGCATATCTACAGACGGGGACCATTTGCACCAATAAAACAAGCTTATTGTGTCCATTAGTCCCACCCATGTTAGCTTTGGGCCAATAGAAACTCTGATGTGATGGTGACACATCAACCTGTCATGAATCACTCACTTGAAAACAGGTCTGAAGAAAAGAAGGTAGTTAAGCGTATGTTTAGTCAGCGTTATGATTTTGAGGGGTCCTTGGAAAACTGTGTCCCCTGTGCCCCAGTCCCTGGGCCCAAACATTATGAGAACCCCTGGCCTATAGACCATAATGGACACTATTCAAAGAACCAATGGAAAGACCCTGACCACATTAGACAGAGGCTGAGCAGAGCTTGCAAATAGCACACACTTCATTACCAGACCTGAGCCTTTCTCCCTACCAAACAGTAAACCGTATCAAGGTAGCTCATCTCCAAGTAATGAGAAAGTTGTCTGCCTTAACATCTTCAATTGAGTTGAGCTTAGAATGATACGTTCTTCATGCTTCCCATGATGTTGTTTCCACTCACACACGCTGACTCATTTAGAGCCTCATCTGAGTCGGATTCAAGTTGCATCACATGTTCAGTCGAAAAGCTAAGCTTTTTGTAACACTAACGCTAAGACTATTGGAGTAATAGCAAATAAATAATTAGTTAGGCTGACAAAAGAATAAAAACCAACAACCACTTTGGCTTGGCACAAGGAAACTAATAGCAGTTGGTTCCACTTAGCACCTCGTTCAATCAGCCTAAAATCCCAGCCAGGGTGCTTTTGCTGTAAAGGTACAATTAACCTGAAAACAACTCTCCTTCCAACGATTACAAACTGAAACCAGAAATAAGATGCTAAATCGATTCTTGTCACCGTTACTGAACCCTAATTGAGTGCACTTTGACGGCATCACATCACATGTTAGTATAGTAGTATAGTAAAGTATAGTGCTGTTTACAGTATAGTATTTCTGAAATTATTATGGTAGAAAGGTATTTTGTGGGAGTGTATGGGAAGTACGCATTCCATTGTACTTGTGACACACATCGAAAAAAATGAAGAATCTTTAATGTTGAATCTGTTCAGTGAAGGATGGATTCTCTTCTTGGATGCGTGGCCACGCCCAAGCGCCCTCTACTGGCCGCCGGCCGCCACCACAGGGACTCGGTCTGCAGATTTACGCATCAGGAGACCCGTCCATGTGTGTTTGTGTGTCTGCGTCTGCTCCCTGCCTTTCTGCTTTCTTTTAAGTATTAACCCAGGTAAATACATGGTAACTACAGTGTATTATGGGTAACTACCACAGGTAACCAGCAGGTTAATACAGAGAAACTACAGCAGAAATGCTAAGAAAAACCTCCACTACATAAACCACAATTGTGACTTGAATAGGGGAGGTGTTTCTAAGAACTGGTTGTCCTCGGACCAAAGAAGTAGCATACGCAATAACCAACTACATGGGACTAAGTTGACTTGATGGGTAATAGGGGTAATAGGTTTTTCTTAGTATTTCAGCTGTAGTTTCTTTGTATTGACCTGCGTGTAACGACGGCAGATGGGATTCTGCCGGCAGAAGGCAGATGACCAAAACCTTACTGTCTCTGTTATTATTATTATTATTATTATTATTATTATAC
>JANIIK010002189.1:47500-52725 GCA_027704905.1 Muraenolepis orangiensis | reverse complement strand
CACTGAGTAGACTACTGGTCAGCTAACTGGACACCACGGGTCTGGGTGGTACGGAGCTCTTGTGTCCTGGTCCCTGTAGGGTTCTGTAATTAGAGTATTCACTCATCTATCTTAGATCGCTGTATTAGGGTATCATTTTAATCAATAAATTACAACTAATAGACTGCTGACTACGGGGTGTGAATTCTTCCGCTGAGGAGCCGCTGAGGTGGATCGCCTGACAGCGAGGAACTCTGAACACAACAAGACCAATGTGTGATGGAGCGGCCAACAGGCGACAATAGGGACGTGACCACCCGGAGATTCTGTCTACAAGCGTGTGACGTAACAAAGGCACCCTGACCAATAGGAGTAGTAGATGTTTGTTGTACCCTGACCAATAGGAGTAGTAGATGTTTGTTGTACTGTGACCAATAGGAGTAGTAGATGTTTGTTGTACCGTGACCAATAGGAGTAGTAGATGTTTGTTGTACCCTGACCAATAGGAGTAGTGGATGTTTGTTGTACCCTGACCAATAGGAGTAGTAGATGTTTGTTGTACCCTGACCAATAGGAGTAGTAGATGTTTGTTATACCCTGACCAATAGGAGTAGTAGATGTTTGTTATACCCTGACCAATAGGAGTAGTAGATGTTTGTTGTACAGTGACCAATAGGAGTAGTAGATGTTTGTTGTACCCTGACCAATAGGAGTAGTAGATGTTTGTTGTACCCTGACCAATAGGAGTAGTAGATGTGTGTTGTACCCTGACCAATAGGAGTAGTAGATGTTTGTTGTACTGTGACCAATAGGAGATGTTTGTTGTACCCTGACCAATAGGAGTAGTAGATGTGTGTTGTACCCTGACCAATAGGAGTAGTAGATGTTTGTTGTACCCTGACCAATAGGAGTAGTAGATGTTTGTTGTACTGTGACCAATAGGAGTAGTAGATGTTTGTTGTACCCTGACCAATAGGAGTAGTAGATGTTTGTTGTACCGTGACCAATAGGAGTAGTAGATGTTTGTTGTACCCTGACCAATAGGAGTAGTAGATGTTTGTTGTACCCTGACCAATAGGAGTAGTAGATGTTTGTTGTAGTTGGGGGTGGGAGGAATTCTAATCCTGTGGGAGTGTTTACAGGGAAGTGACACACGTAGACATGCAGCAACATACACACACATTAGGGAAGCCATTGACGTTAGAAGCACGACACGCACCACAACCAGGCTCCTAAATACTGGATATCTAGAACATATTGATCCAGAAGATGTTGTCTTTTCTATAACTGATTTATATAACAATTAACAGTGTTATTTAATGAACCAACAACCTGACCCTAACCCTGACTCCAACCACTAACCCTAACCCTTCCAAGAGAAATGTTGGCATCAATCATGTTAATGAGGTTAATATGTTAATGTTATAAGATGCGTAGGTACGGGAGAGATGCTAATTCTGTACATGAGCTCATTTGAATGTTGACGTACTAGTATAATACATTCGTATGGCAGCTGAAATACAACCGGAGAGAAAGAAACATCAGCTCTACTAAATGATAATTACATTAGATTACATTAGATTCTAATGTATTGTCATTGCAGCACAAGTACAGTACAGCGAAAATAATTTAGCCTCTAACCAGAGTGCAAATGTTGCAGTAAAGTGCAGGTTATATAATATAATTTACAGGTTAAATGTACAGGTTAAAGACAGTCTAGGTATAAATGTGATATGAGCAGCATAATAATAGATATATGTATCAGGGTTTCCGTTAGCCGGTATTTACCGATGATAAAAAAATGATAAAAAACGGTAATTTAAAAACCTGCCGGTCAAAATGTCCGGTAATAATGCTCATACTAAACTTAGATCCTGGACATTTGAGTTTTGACAGCTTTATTACTGCCCCTCCCCCCCGGAAGGGTGACCGAATGAAGTGACCAATCAGCTGCCGCAGTGACCGAATGAAGTGACCAATCAGCTGCCGCTCCTCTCATCAACGTCAAGCGACGTCACTGAACAGGGGGCGTGGCCAAGCCACGTGCGCTGGCGGCGCACACACACACCTGTCTGCAATTGCGTGGCTGATTGCTAATCCCCTCACCTGGGGTCTATAGACCCTGGCTCCCCGTTACCCCGGGGTTAGGTCGTAGGTCGTACTGCACGTCACACGTTGTTCATGACGTCGGACATTCTGGATGGAATCGCCACGCTGATTACTCCGGTCTATACGAGCTCCCCGGTCATTATAATTACCTGTCTGGTACCCAGACTCCTCCCCCGCCCCGGACTACTCGCCGGTCTACTACCTGCCGGTACTCCGCGGATCGACCTCCCGGTACCCTGACCCCTGGACTGTCCCTGATCTCTCTCTTGTGTTTGAGTTGTTTTGTGTTGCTTGAAATAAAGCTTTGTTATAGCTCCACTGACATTTTGCTCAATCGTTCTTGTTCGTTTTGTTGTTCATTAAATAGTCACTTTTATTTGAGGTGTTTGTCATTCTTTGGTCAATCTAGGTGTACATTATAGTTGCGTTTGTAATATAGACTGTTTTTGAAACATGACCGGTAAGTTTAGAATTTGTCCGGTAAAATAAAATCAGTCCGGACACTTGACCGGCAAGAAGAAATCCTAGTGGAAACCCTGATATGTATATGCAGGTAAGTGGGTATTTAACAGTATGCCGTTATTGAAAGCAGGATAAATACTGTATATATAAATGTAAATGTATATAGAAGTGAGCATATATAAATGTGTGTCATATATCAATGTGTATAGAGGAGTAGGAGCAGTTCTATAACAGATGTGAAACATGTATGTCAGGTACAGTAAGCAGGTATCTTAGTAATAAACATGTCAACTATAGAGAGGAGGGAGCTGAGATACAGTTGCTTTTTCTTTTCTTTTTCTACAGTTAATCAGAGACTTGGTGGTGATTATTATAGGTGTTGAGCAGAGGGGGGGTCGAGGGGGGGGGGTGGGGGCAGCAGGGGGGGGGCAGCAGAGGGGGGGGTGGGGGCAGCAGAGGGGGGGAGCAGGGGGGGGCCAGAGGGGGGGCAGCAGAGGGGGGGGCAGCAGAGGGGGGGGCAGCAAGCAGAGGGGGGGGACGCAGCAGAGAGGGGGGGGGATGCAGCAGAGGGGGGGGGAAGGGGGGGGCAGCAGAGGGGGGGGGCAGCAGAGGGGTGGCAGCAGAGGGGGGGGGACAGCAGAGGGGGGGGCAGCAGAGGGGGGAGACAGCAGAGGGGGGGGACAGCAGAGGGGGGGGACAGCAGAGGGGGGGGACAGCAGAGGGGGGGGCAGCAGAGGGGGGGGGCAGCAGAGGGGGGGGCAGCAGAGGGGGGGGCAGCATGGGGGGGACAGCAGAGGGGGGGGGCAGCAGAGGGGGGGCAGCAGAGGGGGGGCAGCAGAGGGGGGGGGCAGCAGAGGGGGGGGGACAGCAGAGGGGGGGGGCAGCAGAGGGGCGGGGGGGGACAGCAGAGGGGGGGGCAGCAGAGGGGGGGCAGCAGAGGGGGGGGGCAGCAGAGGGGGGGGGACAGCAGAGGGGGGGGCAGCAGAGGGCGGGGGGGGACAGCAGAGGGGGGGGCAGCAGAGGGGGGGCAGCAGAGGGGGGGGCAGCAGAGGGGGGGGACAGCAGAGGGGGGGCAGCAGAGGGGGGGCAGCAGAGGGGGGGGCAGCAGAGGGGGGGGGCAGCAGAGGGGGGGCAGCAGAGGGGGGGGGGGCAGCAGAGGGGGGGTCCTGGTATTGGAACAGAGGGTGTGTTGCTATCATTAATCGTATCAGTTTGATTTATAAAGCTCTTTTCATGATGTGCAAAGAGGCTTCACAAAGAAAAGAGAGAACGTGTCAAACTAACATGGATAGCAACTATCAACAAAGTGATTTAACCTAAAATAGTTAAAGATAAACTTAAAGTAAAAAAACCTTGTAACCCTAAATGATATAGTCAAGTATGACCACACCAATTAAAAGGTTAAGTCAACCTGTGTCCCTCTTGAATGGACTAATCTAAAGAGAGACTGTCTGTGAGACAGCAATGTGAGGCTTTCTAATACGCAACACGTGTTTGGCTCTGGTCTTAATCACCGACTAAGGGTTGATGAGGAGAGGGTTTTATCACACCGGGTTCAGTTTAATCTGGATCAGCTCAGACGTGTGAGGCGAGTGTCTGAGACTGACGGTCTGTGAGTTGGAGAGTGGGTTTGATTGATGAGAGGGGGTTTAGTGCCCCAGCAGCTCTGCTGTTCGGGGGAACAATGTATCATGGTGTGTTTGTGAGTGAGTGAAAGAATGAGATGAGTGAAAGAGAATGAAAAGTGTCCAGAGTGTAAGAGACACTGAGTGAAAGAGGAATAGGGTACTGAGTGAAAGAGGAACAAGGTAGTGAGAAAGAGGAAGGGGTCCAGAGAGAACGGCCTACTGAGTTCAAGAAGCTCTGCACGGGAGCTCCGTTTCTGACTTCTTGCTCATTGATGTGTGAATGCAATAAAACTAATAAAAATAGTTCAACATTTTAGAACTGTGACCGAGTTAAGTGTTATGACATAATTAAGGTTGAGTTTTGCTATTTTAAGATTCACAATAAAAAAGTTGATTCTAAATGATTGTTTTTCTCTTAGATGTTTTCATTTGATTTATTTAGACATGTTAATTGTGGATGCTTGCTCAGCGCCTGCAGACATTGAGGAGGAAATCCCTTGAGGTGCTGGTCTAACTGGGGTCAACCCATCCTGCTGGTCAGTTGTCAAGTGAAGATCCCCTCCCCCGTCCTTTCACTTCCTTATAGTGATCTCAAGCTTCTCCTTGGTGTCTGGCAGGAGGCAGACTGACCGCTGACCACAAGGAGAAGCTGCTCTTGTGTTTCATTGAGGAATTATTTTGTGAGATTGTTATTTCATTTCATTTATTTGTATTGATTATCTTTAGTTTTTAGTTTTAGATGAAGGTGAACATTGAAGAACATTGGTTCTCTCTCTATACACAAGGCCTCATAGAGAACTACATAGCAATAGAGCACATTCAACCATGGCCGAGTCAAGCATGTTGACATTCATTTCATAGATATGGCTGAAAGAAAGGAAGATAAAATATGTTGCTAAGAACTCACAGACACATTCAGTAGATGAGTACACTAAGTGTAGCCACAATGCATGGTTATCTCTAAGTCATCCCCAGATTCAGTAATCCAGAATAAACTGAGTCTATACAACGGTAGCCATTCTGACAATAACATATTAAATGTTATCA